>JAZHYW010039495.1:0-63759 GCA_037355805.1 Ixodes ricinus | reverse complement strand
CACTCGAAAAGCGAGGGTTCGATTCCTGGGAGCGACGTGTCTTTTGTTTATTCCTGCATTTTAGTGTTCTGGCAAATTCGAGAATCCGGGTGCTTGTTCGAGGTGCGAATGTTCTACGCGTCGAACTTTCTGCGCCGATTATTCCAGAAGCTCACGCGTGTACATAAGGGGCTTCGCGTAGCGAGCCAGATTCAGTTTTCGCCCCAGCGTTCGACTCTGCTGTCTCGCCGACTTCGACGCTCGCGACGCTTTGTTATTATTTTCTATTCCCTTTTTGTTTTGGCACAAGTTCGCCACATTAAACGTTTATTTCTTCTAGTTTATTTATTGTTATTTTGGTCACCACCCGTGACATTCTGGTGGAGGTGCGGGGTACCAGCATGCCCGTGCAACGCTACCCCTCCGACGTCCCGCAGTACAAGTCCAAGCCAAATCCCACGAAGACCCAACGGAAGACACCACCGAGACCCGAGCAAGCCGTCGCATCCAGGGACTGCCCCCGGAATGTGGTCAACTGCCAGAACCACCGAAGAAAGCCTGGTCGACGATGAACAGCCAGTCGGCGCAGACCGAGACCACCGTACCCATCGTCTACCTGCCCGCAGCCCAACGAACCCCGACGACCTTCCATGGCGAGGCCCACGAGGATGTGGAGGACTGGCTTCAACACTATGAACGTGTAGCCCGCCACAATGGATGGACCAGGGAGCAGCGCCTCCAGAACCTCTACTTCTCGTTGGAGGGCACCGCGAGGCAGTGGTTCGAGAACCACGAGGCTTCGCTAACGTCGTGGGACATCTGCGTGGCCGAGCTGCAGCGGACCTTCACCACCCAACACCGACGGGAGAGAGCAGAGGATCTTCTCCGGATTCGAACCCAGGGACCCAACGAAAGCGTCACGAGCTTCGTGGAAGATGTTCTGCGCCTTAGCGCCCGTGCCGACCCGGACTAGCCTCGAACGACAAGAAGCTGCGGGTCCTCATGCGCGGGGTGAAGGACGACATTTTCGGAGGCCTCGTCCGCAACCCGCCGGCAACCGTCGACGCCTTCGTCACCGAGGCAACCAACATCGAGCGCGCGCTGCAAGCGCGAGCTAGCCACTACCAGCGACACCAAGGCATCGCGGCACCCACTGTCGCTGCTTAACGTCGAAAACACTCCGGGTACGTCGGACATCCGAGAAATCATCCGGGAGGTCGTCCGGGAGGAACTGCGAAGGTTGCTGCCAACCGCCAGCCGATCCGCCCAACCCTCTTCATCGCCGAGGCTGTCCGAGAAGAAGTACATCGGGCGCTCCAACCAGAGGTTCCCGTCACCACGGTGGCACCGGAGGAACCGACGTTGAGCTACGCCGCAGTGGCCCGACGACCGCCGCCAAGCTGACTCAACATTACCCGGTGGCGCCACGACGAGACCCACCAACGCAGGCGTATCCCCGACGCAACGACGAAGTACGTCCAGTACGACCGCCGAGAACAGCCGGCGCCAAGGAAAACCGACGTGTGGAGGACAGCGGATCGACGACCCATCTGCTACCACTGCGGGGAGGCCGACCATATTTACCGCCGTTGTCCCTACCGGCAAATGGGCCTGCGTGGGTTCCACCCGAACGACCCACGCCCGAGGTACGGCGAACGCCCTCGCGACATCGAGGAGTACCTCCGACGCTCGCCCTCCCCAGTGTCGTCTCTCCGCCGTGAAGCCCGCTCCCCATCGCCACGACGTTCAGCGTCCCCAGCGCCACGACCCCGCCGAGAGAGCCTGTCTCCCCTGCGTCGCCGGGAAAACTAAGTGCGGCAACGCCTGGAGGTGACGTTGCCGAAAACGACGAAAGCAAAGAGCCTCCAAGAACGCCGGAGCACTCCCACTCTCCCGACGCCCCCCAGCGCACCAACGCCCCTGCAACGGTGTCCAACAACCTAAACGTTGTTATCGACGGCCTCCACGCATCGGCACTCGTGGACACCGGGGCAGACTACTCAGTCTTGAGTGGGAGGCTCTCTCGCCGCCTGCGAAAAGTGACAACGCCGTGGGATGGACCTCAAATACGAACCGCCGGAGGGCATCTCATCACACCAGTCGGGAGATGCACCGCTCGCGTCGAGATCCACGGTGAGACGTGCCCTGTGAAATTCGTCATTCTACAAGACTGTGCCAGAGACGTCATTCTCGGAATGGACTTTCTGTGTGAATACGGCGCCGTCATCGACCTTGGTGAAAACAGATTGACGCTGCGGACGCCTATTCCACCTTCAGAGAAACCCCAAACAGCGTCAGCCGCCGTCCGAGTCGCTGCCGACCACGTGAACCTGCCGCCGCGATCAAGTGTTGTCGTACCCGTCGTGACCGATGCAGCTACCTGCGGCGAAGTTGTTCTGGAAGGCAACCTTCAATTGCTCCTGGGAAGAGGAATAGGCGTCGCAAGAGGAGTAGCTGAAGTACAGGATGGCCGCACTGTGGTCCTCGTGACGAACTTCCGAAATGAAACGCAACACCTTACTAAAGGTGCAGCCGTTGGTCACGTCGAGGAACTTCGGAACTCCGTCGAAATCGACGCGATTGCTGAAGAATCATCGCCACCTCAGCAAGACACTACGCCGCCAGCGCAGCTTGACATTGACCCCAAGCTTCCAGGCCCGAAACGACGGCAGCTGAGTGACCTCCTCGCCGAATACAGCGACTGCTTTGCGTCGTCGTCGAAGGTGCGCCAAACCACCGTTGCGAAGCATCGCATCGTCACCGAGGACGACGTGCTCCCTGTGCACCGATCGCCGTACCGAGTCTCCGTAAAAGAACGGGAGGTCATCCAACAGCAAGTGGAAGAAATGCTGAACGACGACATAATCCAGCCTTCAAGCAGTCCGTGGGCCTCTCCAGTCGTGCTGGTTAGGAAGAAGGACGGAACGCTTAGGTTCTGCGTTGACTACCGGCAGCTGAACGCGGTGACGAAGAAAGACGTCTACCCACTTCCCCGCATCGACGACACTCTAGACCGGCTGCGCCATTCTCGATATTTCTCATCGATGGACCTAAAGAGCGGCTACTGGCAGATCGAAGTCGACGAACGGGACCGAGAGAAGACAGCTTTCGTCACCCCGGATGGCCTGTACGAGTTCAAGGTGATGCCTTTCGGCCTATGCACGGCGCCGGCAACATTCCAGCGTGTCATGGACACAGTACTGGCAGGGCTGAAGTGGCAGAGCTGTCTCGTCTACCTTGACGACGTCGTAGTGTTTTCAAGTGACTTCGACGAGCACTTGCGACGACTCCGAGCTGTTCTCCAAGCCATTCAGACCGCCGGACTCACACTCAAGCCGTCAAAGTGCCGGTTCGCCTATGACGAACTGAAGTTCCTAGGCCACGTGGTTAGTAACGAAGGCGTCCGCCCAGACCCCGAGAAGACTCGCGCCGTCGCGGCATTTCCAGCGCCGACAGACAAGAAGGCCGTGCGAAGATTCCTTGGACTTTGCGCCTACTATCGACGCTTCGTTCGGGATTTCGCTAAAATTTCCGCACCGCTCACAAACCTCACGAAGGACGCCGAGAAGTTCGAATGGGCCGAGGAGCAGCAGCAGGCATTCGACGAGCTGAAGCGACGACTGCAGACTCCTCCTGTTCTTGGACATTTCGATCAAGATGCGGAAACCGAAATTCACACGGACGCAAGTAACGCTGGACTGGGCGCGGTACTGGTTCAAGTGCAAGAGGGCACCGAGCGAGTTATCGCCTACGCAAGTCGGACACTGTCCAAGGCGGAGAAAAATTACTCCACGACTGAGAAAGAATGTCTTGCGGTCGTCTGGGCAATCACGAAGTTTCGTCCTTACTTGTACGGGAGCCCGTTCCGTGTAGTCACGGACCACCACTCGCTCTGCTGGCTTGCGAACCTCAAGGACCCGTCAGGACGCCTCGCTCGATGGAGTCTCCGACTACAAGAGTTCAACATGACAGTGGTCTACAAGTCAGGACGGAAACACAGCGACGCCGACTGCCTGTCCAGAGCCCCCGTCGAAACCCCTCCCGGCTGCAGCGACGACAATGACGACGAGTGCTTCCTAGGAGCAGTGAACACCGACGACATGGCACGACGTCAACGGGACGATCCTGAGCTGCGCGCATTAATCGAGCACCTGGAAGGGGCGGGAGTACCGTGCCACGTGTCTTCTCACGAGTACTGCCGACCTTCGCCATTCGACAAGGTGTACTCTACAAAGAGAACTTCGGGGACAACACCACACCGTGGTTGCTGGTAATCCCAACCGACCTTCGGGAGGAGATCTTCCAAGCATGTCACGACGACCCGACGTCCGGACACCTCGGTTACAGCCGAACACTGGCCCGTATTCGTGAAAAGTATTACTGGCCAAAGCTCCCCAAAGCCGTCCACCTCTACACCCGATCGTGCCACGAGTGCCAGCGACGTAAGAAACCGCCGACGAAGCCGGCAGGTCTCCTGCAGCCGATTGCTCCCCCGACCGCACCGTTCCAGCAGATCGGAATGGATCTACTTGGCCCTTTTCCGCCGTCAACGTCGGGAAACCGCTGGATAATCGTCGCCACAGATTATCTCACGCGGTACGCCGAAACGAAAGCCCTTCCTTCAGGGACTGCTGTGGAAGTCGCCAAGTTTTTCATCGAGTCCATCGTCCTCCGGCACGGCGCTCCCGAAGTTCTGATTACCGATCGCGGATCATCGTTCATGGCACAGATGACCCAAGAAATCCTCCGGCTCAGTCACACCAGCCATCGTCGTACCACTGCGTACCACCCGCAGACCAACGGGCTGACGGAGCGACTCAACAAGACAATCGCCGACATGATCTCTATGTACGTCGACGTAGAGCACAAGACGTGGGACGAGGTGTTGCCCTACGTCACGTTCGCCTACAATACGGCGGTTCAAGAGACCACTGGATTCACACCTTTCCAGCTGGTACATGGTCGCAAGGTAACGACCATGCTGGACGCCATGCTGCCCCATGAGCCATCTGACAATGAGAGCGACGACGCCCAGGCGGTTGCTCAACGGGCCGAAGAAGTCCGCCAGCTCGCCCGACTCATGATTCAAGACCAGCAACGCGTCGACGCGGGCCGCTACAACCTTCGTCGTAGGGACGTCCACTTCCAGCCCGGAGACAGGGTGTGGGTGTGGACGCCCATCCGTCGCCGCGGCCTCAGTGAGAAACTGCTGAAACGGTACTTTGGACCATACAAGGTACTTCGTCGCCTCGGCGAACTGAACTACGAGGTGATGCCCGACGGAACACGAACATCGTCACGCCGCCCACCACGACCTGAGGTCGTCCACGTCGTGCGCCTGAAGCCGTACTACGCTCGATAGGACTGTGGACCTTATGTGCTCCAAAGGACTCTTTAGTTTATCGTTCTTTTTTATTTTGTTTTGTTTTGTGTTGCATCGGGGCGATGCACTTTTTAAAGGGGGAGTAATGCCGCGCGCGCAGCTGGCCAAGTAGGCAGCGCGCGCGTGGCCTAGCGGTTATCGTACCTGCCTCCCACTCGAAAAGCGAGGGTTCGATTCCTGGGAGCGACGTGTCTTTTGTTTATCCCTGCATTTTAGTGTTCTGGCAAATTCGAGAATCCGGGTGCTTGTTCGAGGTGCGAATGTTCTACGCGTCGAACTTTCTGCGCCGATTATTCCAGAAGCTCACGCGTGTACATAAGGGGCTTCGCGTAGCGAGCCAGATTCAGTTTCGCCCCAGCGTTCGACTCTGCTGTCTCGCCGACTTCGACGCTCGCGACGCTTTGTTATTATTTTCTATTCCCTTTTTGTTTTGGCACAAGTTCGCCACATTAAACGGTTTATTTCTTCTTGTTTATTTATTGCTATTTTGTCACCACCTGTGACAATATAATTATTATCTTCGGTGGTCTTGTTTTGCTTTCACATTTCGTAATTTAGAATAATTGTTTATACAACTAGCTTTTTGGGGGGACAAGTGATCATTCGATCACTATTGTAATTACTTGAAGTTACTAGTCCCACCAATGACGAGGCTTAATTGATATGTTGATTACTCTTTTTGTAATCTCGAGTTACACTGACGCGCTCGAATTTATTTTAGCTGAATGGTCGTTTTGTTTAAGCTTTCTTATCACTCGACTTAACATTGCTATAGTTCAGATGATATAAGTACAATTGCAATTTATGACTACTCCTTTGATTACTTCGTGTTCTTATTGCTCCAATTGATCTATAATGAACTCAATTGACATTATTATTCCTCTTTTTGATTACTTCGAGTTACTGTTGATCCATTGGTCATAAGTTCGAATTAAATGTCATTGTCATGACTCTTCATTACTTTTAGCTAATGTTCAACGAATTGAATTTTTGCGTGATGATTATTGACATTATGATTACTCTTTTGATTACTTTGAGTTACTCTCAATTCAAATTACTTTACTTCAACCTAAGTGATATTTGGTACTCTTGTTTACTTTGTGTAATTAAAGCACCGATTTATCGGTTGCGAACTCAATAATGCATTATTATTGGTCTTGATTACCTCGCGTTACTTTTGATCCAAAGGACCTTAATTCGGCCTGATGGATATCGCGATGACGGTTTTGATTTTTTTGGGCGAATATTCATAAAAAAATATTTATTATTAGCTCAATCGACATCACAATTACATGTTTGATTACTTTGAGTAACTATCGACCGAATGGACTTTAATTCGGCCTAATTGACATTTTGACTACTCTATTGATTACTTAGTGTTATTGTACCTCCAATTAATCTACGATGAACTCAGTTGACATTATTATTACTCTTTCGATTACTTCGAGTTTCTTTTAACCCAGTGGAGTTGATTTTGACCAAAATGACATTGGGATGAGTCTTTTGATTACTTTGAGCTTATCTTCATACAAACTTATTTGTAATGATTACTCTTTTGTTTACTTTGAGTTACCTTGACCCAATGGATTTGCCTCTATTTCACAATTTGGTAAATCTTCTGGTTACTTTGAGGTCACATTCTACCAATTGGTGTTTTAAAGGGTAACTGCAAAGATAAATATGTGTATTTTTAAACAGCTTAAATGGGACAAGAATGTCGCAAAACAATATTTCCACCAAAAATGAAATTTTTTACAGCAATATTTACTGCGCGAGACTGATTTTAGTTTGGCGCTATTTCGTCCGTTTTAAATCCTGCGCCACAAAGTTGGTATTACACGTTACATTCTGGCTACTATACGTCATGTAGTGACGGATAACAGCCATTTTGGGCGCGTCGAAAGAGCGGGAGTTTCAAATGTGGAGAAGTTGTGATTCCGACTAAGTTACGTCCTGTGGTTTAGATATTGCTAGAAAAAAAAATTAGTTTTTTCGCGGAAGATTTGTTTTGAGACATGCTTGTCCAAATTAGGCTGTTTAAAAAACAATTTTTTTCTCTTTGCCCTTTAAGTGCTCAATTCACATATTTATTACTCTTTTGACCAAATTAATCTTAATTCCGCCTAATTGACATTGCAATGACGCTTGATTATTTTCTGCTAATTTTTGGACGACCTCAACGACTTCCTGGACGACCTCAAGGATGACGCCTGGAGGTTGACCTCAAGAACGATTTCTTGAATGACCTCAAGGACGACGCCCAGAGGACGACGTCTAGAACAACGTCTAGGACGACCTCATGTACGTCTAGAACGACCTCAAGAAAGACTTTGAGGACGACGCTTAGGACGACCTCGAGGGCAACGTCTAGGACGACATCAAGGACGATGCATTGAGGACGGCGTCTAGGACGACATCAAGGAAGATGTCTAGGACAACCTCAAGGAGGACCTCGAGGATAACCTTAAGGACGACATCAAGGAAGATGTCTAGGACAACCTCAAGGAGGACCTCGAGGATAACCTTAAGGACGACGTCTTGGACGACCTCAAAGATAACTTCTTGGACGACCTCGAAAACGATGCCTGGAGAACGACGTTTAGAACGACCTCATGAACAACGTCTGGGACGACCTCAAGGACAATGTCTAGGACGACCTCAATCAAGGACGACTTCGAAAACGACCTTAAAGATAAACTTGAGTACGACGTCTAGGACGACCTCAGAGATAACTTCTGGGACGACCTCAAGGACTACGCATGAAGGACGGCGTCTAGGACGATCTCAAGGAAGACGTGTAGGGCGACGTCTAGGACATCCTTAAAGACGATGCCTGGAAAAAGGCATATAGGAAGACCTCAAGGACGACGTCGAGAACTACCTCGAGGACGACGTCTAGAACGACCTCAAGGACGACCTCAGGGACGACGTCTAGGACGACCACAAGGACGACCTCAAAGACGCGTCTAGGACGACCTCAAGGACGACGCATAAAGGACGGCGTCTAGGACGACCTCAAGGACGATGTTTAGGACGACCTTAAAGACAACTTTTAGGACGACCTCGAGTATAACCTTAAGGACAACGTTTAGGACGACTTCAAAGACAACTTCTAGAACGACCTCGAAAGCGATGCCTAAAGGACTGATGTTTCAGGACGACCTCATGGACGATGTCTGGGACAACCTCAAGGACAATGTCTAGGACGACCTCAAGGACGACATTTAGGGCGGCCTCAAGGATGACCTTGAGGCTGACGTCTGGGGCGACCTCAAGGACTCACGAAGGACGGCGTCTAGGACGACCTCAGGGACGACGTTTAGGACGACCTCAAGGACGACGTCTAGGACGACATCAAATATGACTTTAAGAGGACCTCGAAAACGATGCATACAGGACTAAGTTTCAGACAACCTCATGGATGTCTCGGACGACCTCAAGGACAATGTCTAGGACGACCTCAAGGACGACTTTTAGGACGACTTCAAGAATAACCTCAAAAACGACGTCTAGGACGACCTCAAAAATGACTTCTAGATTGACCTAGACGTCGTCCTTGAGGTCGTCCTAGACGTCGTCCTGTAGGCATCGTCCTAGAGATCTTTAAAATAGCTTCACTGGTTCTCCTTCGTCACGTGAAGTGGAAGGGCTCTACATTTTTTCTATTAATATCGGAATCAAAGTTCGCTTACCTCGGAAGTATCGCGGACACCAAAAGAGCCGTCGGACGAGGGGAAGGGCTCACTGGAAAAACTTCTCGTCCGACGCCTCCCTCTGATGTCCGGGGTAATTGAAGTGCAGTATAAAGCAACTCAAAAGTAACTAAAAGTAATCGAAGAAGTAATCAAATAATCAATTTAGCTAATAATTATTAAATTGACCGTATAATGTCCCGAAGTAATCAAAATAGTCACCAAACTGTCAATTAAGTAGATTGGTCTACTAGGTCAATAGCAGCTCAAACCATTTAAAAAGTAGTCATAATGCAAACTTAGCTCATACAAACGCAACCGTCTCGATATCAATAGCAACTCGAAATTATCAAGAGTAGAGGCAATGAAAACTGAGCTCATGATAGATAATTTGGTGGTGCAATAACTCCAAGTACTTAAAATTGTCACCAACATGTTCATTGGGCGAATTTAAAGCCCAGTAGCTTAACAGTAACTAAGATCAAAATCATCATGTCAAGTATTCTCACAATAAATCAATTGGTTGAAAAGTAGCAAAAAATAATCAAGCATCATTACAACGTCAATTAAGCCGAATTAAGATTCATTGGGAAAGAGGAGTAATAAAATTGTGAATCGAGCACTTAAAACACCAATTGGTTGAATGTGACCTCAAAGTAATCAGAAGATTTACCAAGTTGTGAAATAGGACAAATTCAGTAGGTCAGGTAACTCAAAGTAATCAAGAGTAATCTTAATAAATAAATTTGTATAAAGATAAGCTCAAAGTACTAAAAAAAATCATCCCAATGTCATTTCAGCCGAATTCAAGTCCACTGGGTTAAAAGTAACTCGAAGTAATCGAAAGAGTAATATTATTGTCAACTGAGTCATGATAGGTTAATTGGAGGTATAATAATACAAAGTAATATAAAAGTAGCCAAAATGTCAATTAGGCCGAATTAAAGTTCATTTGGTCGATAGTTACTCAAAGTAATTAAACAAGAAATTATAATGTCGATTGAGCTAAAAATAAATAATTTTGTTAAATATTAGCCCAAAAAGTCAAAAGTCATCGCGATATCAATGAGGCCGAATTAAAGTCCTTTGGATCAAAAGTAACGCGAAGTTATCAAGACTAATAATAATGCATGATTGAGTTCACAGCCCATAAATCGGCACTATAATTACACAAAGTAAACAAGAGTCACCAAATGTCACTTAGGGCGAATTAAAATGAATTGAACTGCGAGTACATCAAAGTAATCAAAAAGTAATCATAATGTCAATAATCATCACATAAAAATTTATTTCGTCGAAGATTAGCTAAAAGTAATGAAGAGTCATGACAATGACATTTAATTCAAATTTGTGGCCAATGGGTCAAAAGTAACTTGAAGCAATCAAAAGAGGAATAACAATGTCAACTGAGTTCATTATAGATTAATCGCAGCAATAATAACACGAAGTAATCAAAAGAGTAATCATAAATTGCAATTGTACTTATATCACCTGAACTGTAGCAATGTTAAGTCGAGTAATAAGAAAGGTTAAATAAAACGTTCATTCAGCTAAAATAAATTCGAGCGCGCCACAAAAACTTGAGATTACAAAAGAGTGATCAACATATTGCCGCGCGCGCTGTTGGCCAAGCAGGCAGCGCGCGCGTGGCCTAACGGTTATCGCGCCTGCCTCTCACGCGAAAAGCCAGGGTTCGATTCCTGGGAGCGACGTGTATTTTGTTCATTCCTGCAGTTTAGTGTTGTGGAAAAGTCGCGTGTTCGAGGTCCGGAAGTTCTACGTGTCGAACTTTCTACGCCGATTATTCCGGAAGCCCACGTGTATACATAAGGGGTTTTGCATGTTGAGCCAAAGTCCGTTTCGCCTCAGCGTTCGATCCTGCTGCTTCGTCGCTTTCGACACCCGCGACGTTCTGTTGTTATATTTCTTTTTACTTTTATTTTTGGGCACAAGTTCGCGACATTAAACATTCAGTTTACTCAGTCATTCGCCGCCTCGTCACTTGTCATTCGTGACATTTTGGTGGAGGTGCGGGGTAGCGCATGCCCCAGCCGCGTACCACTCCGAGGGTCCGCAGTGCAAGTCCGACGCCAAGCCCGCGAAGAACCAACGAAGGCACTACCGAGATCCGGCTCAGTCGTCGCACCCAAGGCCTACACTCGGAATTCGGACTTCTGCCGCCCAGGACCAAGCAGCCAACCAGGCCGACGATGAACGACCAGCAATCGCAGACCCCCACCGCTGCCGCCGTCATCTACCTCCCCGTTGCCCAGCGAACCCCGACGACCTTCCATGGCGAGACCCACGAAGACGTGGAGGACTGGCTTCTGCACTACGAACGTGTAGCACTCCATAATGGATGGACCACGGAGCAGCACCTCTGAAAACCTCTACTTCTCCTTGGAGGGTACCGCGAGGCATTGGTTCGAGAACCACGAGGCGTCGCTTACGTCGTGGGACACCTGTATCGCCGGCATGAAAAAGACATTCACGAACCAGACACGACGACAGCGAGCGGAAGACCCCTGCAAGTACGAACCCAAGGGCCCAATGAAACGGTCACCAGCTTTGTTGAAGACCTCCTCCGCCTGAGCAGCCGCGCCGTCCCATCGTCCACCGAGGAGAAGAAGCTGCGCGTCTTGATGAGAGGAGTGAAGAGTGACATCTTCGGTGGCCTTGTTCGTAACCCACCAACTACTGTCGCTGAATTGGTTGCCGAGGCAACCAACATCGAGCGGGCCCTGTCAATCCGAGCCAGCCACTACAACCGACTCGCCGGCACGCCTGCTGCCTTGACGCTGACATCTTCCCGATTCGACGAGGGCGGCACCAGCGCCGACAGTCTTCGTGCAATTCTCCGCGACATTGTCCGTGAAGAGCTCGGGAAACTGCTGCCTGCTGCCAACCAGCCGGCTTCGCTGTCGATAGCCGAAGTGGTACGCCAAGAAGTGCAGCGGGTAATTCAACCGGAGGCTCCTGCTAGCGTAGCAGCACCCGAAGAGCCCACCCTGACATACGCCGCAGTGGCCCGACGGCCACCACCTCCTTCTCAAGCCTATTCCGCGCCGCCCCGACGTCAGTCTCCTGCGCCACAGCACGACCATCGCCACGGCGTCCAGATCCAGTAAGCCTGCCAGGAGGCCCGCGCACCCCGGAAGACTGACGTGTGACGAACGCCGGACCGACGCGCTCTGTTTCCACTGCGGGGAAGCAAACCATACTTACCGCCAATGCCCATACCGACGACTCGGGCTGCGCGGGTTCCACCCGAATGACCCACGCCCCCGTTATGGTGAACACCCTCGGGAGATCGACCAGTACCTGCGACGACCTCAGTCACCCGAGCCTGCGTCCCGCCGAGAGTTCGGGTCGCCCTCGCCACGACGTCCAGCTTCGCCGATGCACCGACCCCGACGTGAAAGCCTGTTACCCCACGCTCCTCACCGTGGAAACTAGGCGCGGCAACCCCTGGAGGTGGAGCTGCCGAAGACGACCGACGCCAAGATCCTCCACGAACGTCGCAGCGCTCCCCCTCGAACGCTACCAGAGACCGAAACGACGCCCCTGCGACGCTGTCAAATTACCTAAACGTCGTCATCTACGGCCACGACGCATCAGCACTCGTGGACACCGGAGCGAGACTACTCAGTCTTGAGGGGGAGGCTCTCCCGCCGCCTTCGAAAAGTCACGACGCCATGGGATGGACCTCAAATACGAACCGCCGGAGGGCACGTCATCACTCCGGTCGGGAGATGTACTGCTCGCGTCGAGATCCACGGTGAGACGTGCCCTGTCAAGTTTGTCGTTCTGCAAGACTGTTTGAGGGACGTTATCCTCGGCATTGACTTTCTTTGCGAGTATGGCGCCGTAATCGACCGCGGAGCAAACCGGCTTACTCTACGAAAACCTGCTCCACCACCGGAGGAACCCAAAGCGACGTCATCCGCGGTACGAGTCCCCGCAAACCACGTGAACCTACCACCGCGGTAAAGTGTTTTCGTACCCGTCGGGGTTGATGAGACTTTCTGCGGCGACGCTTTGCTCGAAGCAAGCCTCCAGTTGCTTCTAGGAAGAGGGATCGGCATCGCAAAAGGCGTCGCGGAGCTCCAAGACGGACACACTGTCGCACTGGTAACGAACTTCCGACAGGAGGCCCAGCATCTTACGAAAGGCACCGCCGTGGGTCACGCTGAGGAACTCCCGACTCAGCCGAAATCGCCGGAATTTCAGAGGACCTCTCTACGTGGCCACCCAAGGCAACGCCGGCTTCGCAGTTTGACATCAACCCAACCCTGCCTACCCTACAACAACGTCAACTCAGTGACCTCCTCGCCGAGTTCACTGAGTGCTTCTCCACGTCGTCAAAAGTGCGCCAAACGACCGTTGCGAAACACCGAATTGTCACTGAAGACAACGCGCTTCCTGTTCATCGGTCGCCGTACCGTGTCTCTGTGAAAGAGAGATAAGTCATCCAGAAGCAGGTCCAAGAAATGCTCGATGACGACATTGTCCAGCCCTCAAGCAGCCCGTGGGCTTCACCGGTAGTCCTTGTGAAAAAGAAAGACGGGACTCTTCAGTTCTCCGTGGACTATCGCCGACTGAACGCTGTAACAAAAAATGACGTCTACCCGCTGCCACGCATCGACGACACCCTGGACCGGCTGTGCCACGCCCGATACTTTTCGTCGATGGACCTGAAGAGTGGGTACTGGCAGATCGAGGTCGACGAAAGAGATCGTGAAAAGACTACCTTCGTCACGCCGGACGAGCTGTACGAATTTAAAGTGATGCTATTCGGACTATGCACAGCACCGGCTACGTTCCAGCGCGTAATGGACACCGTTCTTTTCCGCTTGAAATTACAAACGTTGTCTCGTCTATCTCGACGACGTCGTGGTATTCGCCAGCGTCTTTGACGAGCACATCAGACGTGTGCGAGCCGCGCTACAGGCTATCCAGAATGCCGGACTGACACTGAAGCCGTCAATATGTCGGTTCGCTTACGGTGAGCTCAAATTCCTGAGCCATGTTGTGAGTGCTCAAGGTGTAAGTCCTGACCAAGCAAAGACATCCGCTGTCGTCGAATTTCCGAAGCCGTCATACAACAAAGCCGTTCAAAGATTTCTTGGGCTGTGCGCATACTACAGACGTTTCGTTCGCGCTTTTGCCGAAATTTCTTCACCGCTCACGCATCTGACGAAAGACGACGTGAAGTTCCAGTGGGGGGAGGACCCAAGAACAAGCGTTCAACGAACTGAAGGAAAGACTCCAGTCGCCCCTATCCTCGGACACTTCGATCCATCAGCGGAAGCGGAAGTTCACACAGACGCCAGCAATCCCGGGCTAGGTGCGGTGCTCGTCCAAAGACAAGACGGAGCAGAGAGGGTGATCGCTTAGGCAAGCCGGGCACTGTCCAAGGCAGAGAAAAATTACTCGACAACCGACAAGGAATGTCTCGCTGTCGTCTGGGCGTTAACCAAGTTCCGCCCATACCTATACGGGATCCCGTTCCGCGTTGTCACGGACCACCACGCTCTCTCTTGGCTCGCCAACCTCAAGGACCCGTCAGGACGCCTCGCTCGCTGGAGCCTCTGAGTGCAAGAATTCGACGTGACCGTTGTGCACAAGTCTGGCCGCAAGCATAATGACGCCGATTGTTTGTCTAGGGCCCGCAGTCGAACCTCCTCCTGACAGCACCGACGACGATGATGACTCCCGTTTTCTCGGAGCAATTGCTAGATGTCGACATAGGAGCACCTCAACGAGACGACCCCGAACTTCGCGCCGTGATCGACCACCTCGAAGGTCAAAGGAGCTCAGTTCCGCGAGCTTTGCGCGAGACTTGCCATGCTTCGTTCTGCGGCGAGGCGTGCTCTTCAAGAAGAACTTCGGACCCAGCAACCCTGCCTGGCTGCTGGTTGTTCCGGCCAGCCTGCAAGAAGAAATCTTTCAAGTATGCCACGACGACCCGACGGCTGGACACCTTGGCTACAGCAGGACGCTCGTCCGGATTCGTGACAACTGCTACTGGCCGAGACTCCCGAAAACAGTCCACCTGTACACACGGTCGTGCCATTAGTGCCAACGACGTAAGAAGCCTCCGACGAAGCCAGCAGGACTCCTGCAGCCGATACCTGTACCGACTACGCCCTTCCAGCAGGCCGGAATGGATTTACTAGGGCCGTTCCCAACATCGAAGCCAGGAAATCGGTGGATTATCGTCGCGACTGATTATCTTTCACGATACGCCAAGACGAAAGCCCTTCCATCGGGAACAGCGGTAGAAATCGCCAAGTTGTTTGTCGAGTCTATCGTCCTTCGACACGGCGCACCTGAAGTGCTCATCACCGATCACGGGTCATCTTTCACGGCACATCTGACTCTAGACGTTCTTCGGCTCAGTCACACCAGCCATCGACGAACCACCGCTTATCATCCACAGACCAACGGGCTAACGGAACGGCTCAACAAAACGATCGCCGACATGATCTCTATGTAATTCGACGTAGAGCACAAAACATGGGACGAGGTGTTGCCATACGTCACGTTTGCGTACAACACAGCGGTGCCAGAAACCACGAGGGTCAAGGAAGTTCAGTCCCGCGAGTCTTGGCCCGAGACATGTCAAGCTTCGTTCTGCGGCGAGGCGTGCTCTTCAAGAAGAACTTCGGAACCAGTAACTGTGACCGGCTGCTGGTGGTTCCTGCTGGCCTTCGAGAAGAAATCTTTCAAGCATGCCACGACGACCCGAAGGCTGGACACCTCGGCTACAGCAGGACGCTAGCCCGGATTCGTGACAAGTACAACTGGCCGAGACTCCCGAAGACCGTCCATCTGTACACACGGTCCTGCCATGAGTGCCAACGACGTAAAAAGCCTCCGACGAAGCCAGCGGGAATTCTGCAGCCGATACCTGCCCCGACTACGCCCTTCCAGCAGGTTCGAATGAATTTACTTGGGCCGTTCCCAACATCAACGCAAGGAAACCGGTCGATTATCGGGGCGACCGATGATCTTACACGATACGCCGAGACGAAAGCCCTTCCATCTGGAACAGCGGTTGAAGTCGCCAAGTTTTTCGTCGAGTCTATGGTCCTTCGACACGGCGCACCTGAAGTGCTGATCACCGATCGCGGGTCGTCCTTCATGGCACAGCTGACTCAAGAAGTTGTTCGACTCACTCATACGAGCCAGCGATGAACAACCGCTTATCATCCGCAGACCAACGGGCTAACGCAGCGGCTCAACAAGACGATCGCCGACATGATCTCCATGTAATTCGACGTAGAGCACAAAACATGGGACGAGGTGTTGCCGTACGTCACGTTTGCGTACAACACAGCGGTGCAAGAAACCACGGGAATGACACCGTTCCAACTGGTACACGGCCGGACGGTCACCACAATGCTCCACGCCATGCTGCCTCACGTGCCGGCCGACGATGGCAACGACGATGTTCAACTGATCTCGCAACGCGCAGAAGAAGCTCGCCAACTGGCAAGAATCAGGATTCATGACCAACAGCGAATCGACGCACGCCGCTATAACCTTCGTTGCCGGGACGTCCACTTTCAACCCGGAGACCGGGTGTGGGTGTGGACACCGATCCGCCGCCGTGGTCTCAGCGAGAAACTCCTGAAGTGCTACTTTGGACCCTGCAAAGTGCTTCGTTGACTCGGGGATCTGAGCTACGAGGTGATGCCCGACGGAACAAGGACTTCATCACGCCGCCCTCCACGACCAGAAGTCGTCCAAGTGGTGCGCATGAAGCCGTGCTACGCTCGATAGGACAGTGGACCTTATGTGTTCCAAATGACTTTTTAGTTTACCGTTATATTTGTTTCCTTTGTTTTGTGCTGTTTCGGGGCGATGCACATTTTAAAGGGGAAGTAATTCCGCGCGCGCAGCTGGCCAAGTAGGCAGCGCGCGCGTGGCCTAACGGTAATCGCGCCTGCCTCCCACGCGAAAAGCCAGGGTTCGATTCCTGGGAGCTACGTGTGTTTTGTTTAATGCTGCAGTTTAGTGTTCTGGACAATTCGCGAATCCTGTTGCTTGTTCGAGGTCCGAAAGTTCTACGCGTCGAACTTTCGACGCCGATTATTCGAGAAGCCCGCGCGTGTACATGAGGGTTTCGCGTGGTGAGCCGAAGTCAGTTTCGCCTCAGGGTTCGATCCTGCTGCTTCGCCGCTTTCGACGCCCGCGACGTTCTGTTGTTATCTTTCTTTTGCCTTTTATTTTTGGGCACAAGTTCGCTCCGTTAAACATTCAGTTGACTCAGTCATTCGCCCGCTCATCACTTGTCAGTCGTGACAATATCAATTAAGCCGTGTGAATAGTGGGACTATTAACTCCAAGTAATACCACTAGTGACCAAATAAATGATCAGTTGTCCCCTAAAAAGTCTGATTGTGCAAACAATTATTTAAAGTTGCCAAATGTGTAAGCAAAACACGACCACTGAAGACAATAGGTGCATATATATATTGTGGATTAAATGAACTGACCCCGGTATTGAATTGGGTAGAGCAAGAATTAAATTATGTGGCGCTCGGATTAAATTGGGTGGCACTTGGATTAAATTGCCCTTCGCTTCGATTAAAATCGCGGGAAAACGCATAGATTCGATCTTGGTGAGTGACCGTCACCCTGCCACTCGAAAGCACATGGAGATGCATGAACCCGGGATTGACCACTTCTTCGACATATGGCACATCTCCAAAAGTAAGCAATCCTAACAGGCCATTCGTGTAGCTTTTATTTTCCAGCGATCACGCTGCAGGTTTTCCTGACACAACTCTGAATTTTAGGTGTGAAAAGAAGTTGACAGCAGCAAGCAAACGGGCTGGATGCCAAGACCTGCAAATCTGGATCCAGACGGCTACAAACCACATGTACTGGTCAGCAAGGGCTGCAGGAGGCGACAAGAAACTGCTCATCGACATCTGGCTCAGCATGCACAACCATGTCATCAACAAACACTCGGGGCACGAAGGAACCTATGGAAGGTGCCTCCATGGTGACATGCCAGAGCCAACACGACCATGGATGGATCCCAGTATGTTTTTGTTCTTCCAACTGAAGGTGGTTTTTCTAAAACATGTATCATCCTCAGACTCGCAGGCCTACAACCAATTCAAGAGCATCACTGGCAACAAACGGCTCCTGAAGGACCTCGCACAGATGTCTCCACATGGCCAGACATATGATTTGGAGGCGTTCCACAGTGTCCTGATAGACTTCGCCCCGAAGTCCCAGGCTTTCAGCCCAGAAGGCATGCTTGCAAAGTAAGTCAACCAATTTACAATCACATTTCCTTCGTTTAGACACTTTCGTCCAGTCCATTGGTTACAATGCGACAAACCTGACAGTCTCTTCCTAATGATCAGATAATGGAATTGGATTGATGCCAGAATAACCACTCTTTGTTAGTGGCACACTTTACCATCAGTGAAATGTAACCATCTTGCAGGACTCGACTTGCAATCCTGCATTTCAACGAAAACTCAAACCGCTGCCAAGCCGTCACACGAGAGGGCAAGCCACGTTGGTCGGTCGTAACATCAAAAGCACGAAAGGGCCACCACACAGCACGACCAGACATTACGGATCCAACTTACAGTGAGTATAACACTAACTGCAGTGTGAATGCCTTGCCCAGAGAGCCTAGGAATGTTATCATGCAAAGGTTTGAATTCTAGAGTATGTTGGAAAGCTCATCAAGGAGGCAATGGAGAGCAGCAAACAGTGGCAGTCCCTGGCTGCTGCATCAAAGGCCAACACCGTCGTCTTCCCGGCACCGATGACCGCAGCCTACACAAGGCCTCCAAAAGAGGAACTCGTGGCAGCACGAATGTCCAGGTTCGGCCAGAGTCCCCAGTAACGGCATCAAATCCCTGGTCGGGACTTCCATGCTGCCACAGGTAAGCACACAGGATTTTGGTCCTCATCCAGACTTGCGTGGTAAGCAACCGCTTTGTTTTGCAGGACATATGGCCACTCAATTGGACACTATCAGGAGAGGAATTGCTGAGTTGCAAAATGGATCACCGCCTTCCATTAGGACACCCCTGACTTGCAGTAAGGAGGACATTTGCTCTGTCCGCAATCATTTTTCAGAGAAATTCAGATCCTTCCTCATGAGAATGTTCGATTTTAGGGCCTAATCAAGCTGGTCATGGCATGCCTATCTCAAAAGAGGGCAAGTAAATTTAGCCGGTGCCAACGTCGGAGCCACAAAAAAGTCACCAAACAGTGAGACTCAAGGCTACAGCCCAACTTGCGGTGAGGACGACACTAACTTCAGTGTGAACGCCCATCTAGGTGAGTCTAGGAATGTAATTATGCAACCGTCTGAATTTTCACTGTAGGTTGGAAAGCCTGTCAAGGAGGTGGACAGCAGCAGGCAGCAACGGACCCTAGTCTGGCCCTGTCAAAGACCTGCCAGTTGGATATTTCACGCTGCACAGTGGAGCCTCGTCCTAATGAAAACTACCATGGTAGGCAACCGCTTTGTTTTGCAGGACGTACGGCGAATGCAAGCAGACAGACTCGAGAGAAAACAGCCGAGCTGCAAAATGGATCACCATTTTCCATTAGGACACCCTGACCGACAGTAAGGAGGACATTAAATCTGTCCGCAATCATTTTTCACAGAAATGCAGATCTCCTTCTACTGATAATGCTTGATTTTAGGGCCACGATCAAGCGTAATGGAGAGATGCAAGCATTGGCCCCTGCCCTCTCGAGCCGGATTTGTCAAGCCCAGCATGGTGCACCATGGGAGGAACATCAGTGCCAACAGTAGAGGCATTAGGAAATGAGGACAGGCCAGTGCTATAATTCTCCCAGTCCATTAGCTGTAATTTGGGTTGTGCGTTCTAAGATAAACCTGATAAACTCCGAAAGGCACTTGCCGGTAAAATTTTGTTGATTCAGATTCATTCGAAAAACTCGAAATATTTCGGTCTGCCAGCTGTTATAAGCCCGACCAGTCTTTATATTTCCCTTGTATCTTCGAGCAATCTTTGCGATTCTCCTCTCATTGTAGTGTCAACTTCCGTTCGTAGGCGCCACAAAAAATGCCGTGTAGCCCCTTATAATAAAAATGAGGTAGGCCCTCTATGACCGTAGATGAATACGTCTCGCATAAGAAAAGACTGCTTTACTAAATTCGCAAACTGCTGTTTTCTACCATTCATTCGCCTCTTCGAAAATGCCGCAAGACTCTGAACTTTGTGTACATAAAGGAAGCTCCGAATTTATGGTTAGAAAAAAAACAGAAAAACACCCTCTTATTTCGCTCAAAAATAAAATCCAAGAACGCAGGATCCTGGCTTTAATTTGTGCAAGCTTTAAAGATTGAGGAAATCGGTGACCGTATTGTCATATTCATTTTGGGCACACCACATTGAAGGCGGATTAAGTTCTATTTTGAATAGCATGCAGTTCTGTACCAGAAATCCCATCCCAAGTTGACGAGCCTAGCCCATCGCAGCAGTTTTATAAAATTGAAGCATTATAAAATCCAATCAACACTTCTCCGAAGGCTGTAACACAATGCCAGTGAGACAATTTGCACACCTGTAGACAAAGCAATCAGAGCAAATAGGAAACAACCGAGCTCTTTAAAGCAAAAATATATTTCAAGGTACTCACAAGGCCACTGGGTAAATTCTTAGCTGTACGGTAGTTCATAATAGTAAAAACCCGAGACTCAGGAACACAGAAGGCAACGAGCACAACACAACGATCTCAACGTGTTCGTCCCCCTCTGTGTTTCTGAGTCTCGGGTTTTGTATTACCATGAATCACCACCAGCTCGCTTGTTTTTTTTAAATGTTTTTGCATGTACGGTATTTGAAGTAATTAAACCAAGCAGGTGCACCACATGGAAAACACACACGCACTGTCAGTAGCACGTTTAGCGAAAACCACGAACGCGCACCACCAACCGCCGCCGTTGAGAATAAACCATGGGCACAGACACGGTCTCGTCACTGCTGCCGCCGCCGCGGGTACACCACGTGGACACGTAGAGACTGTAAGTAGCACGCTCAGCGAAAATCACGAATGCCCGGAACGAACGTCCGCCGCCATTGAGAAATCACGGGCGCAGTCACGGCGTCTCCGGCGTCATCGTCGCTCCTGGACAAACAGCCATAAGAAACAGGTCACTGAAAATATATTTTCTTTTTCTCCGCACCCCCAGCTGCTTTGGAAGATACAGGTCGCACATATGAAGCTGGAAGCCTGCCACAGAGCATCCGTTCGGGGCCACTGGCTCGTTGACAGACAAAAACCGGTATTCTTCAAAAGAGCAAAAAAACCTTACATTTTCCCCACGAACCCATTGCGAGGGAAAGGGGTGCTTGGGAGACTCGTTCATTGGTGCGTTCTAAGCACCATAATTACACACCCAGTTCCGGCTTGTCTCGGCTTCCCCCTTCCCTCGTGTCGGTTTCCAATGAAGTTCGGTAAACGGGGAAACGAGTCAATCGTTTCCGGTAACATTTCCGGCAAAACCGGGTAGTCTGGTAAAGGAAAGTGGCTGCTAGTGACATTCCAGCGAAATAAGGAAACCTGCTGCCGGTGAAGTTTCAGCGAAATCTGTTTTCCGGCAAATATTTTAACAAAGACAAGTAAACTACGCTGGTTTCGGATGAAAACGTGTGAAACTACACCAGTTCGCACCAGGTGTCACTGGAAGTTCACCAGATGTCACTGGAAGTTTTTGCCGGATTTTTCAATAGAGAACTGCACTTTTTGGGAAAGAGCTGACCTTTCCCCTGGGGAATGGCCGTCTTTGCACAGAACCATTTCCATGCGTGCACCACTATGCGGTTTGCAGAAGATCTCCGGAAGTACTTCATGCAGATTCAGCGAGAAGCTCTGAAGAGTATTGACGTCTCGAGACTGATGCTCATGCGAACTAAACCACTGAGTGGTGCAGCCAGAGGATTCACAGACTCTCTAGCAGAAAGATGGAAGGACCCCCACAATGTTAGCAAAAAGCTTTACAATCTGTCTTACACGCTGATGAATCCCGAATCTGGTGAAATGCCCGAAGCCGTTACGACTGCGTATCCGAAAACGACCGCGGACAGCAACAGCAGCACCGAAACGTCGCGTACCAAAATATCTCGTACCAAAAACGACCAAGACCCTCACTGAGCGTCTTGATCAACTCGTGAGCGAATGCCTAAGAATACAGGATGCAACCTACCTTAGGGAGGGCATTCGAAAGCTAAGAGCGACGTTTTAATACCTGTCCAAATTTGTTCGGCTATTATGTGGATGCGTCTACATTTTATGTATATTACTAAGCAGCTTTGTTTCCTTTCTATTTAGTCATTTTACCGGCAGGAGTTAAAATCCTCAAAATAACAGTTGGAGGTAATCAAAATGCTGCTGCTACGTCTCATTAACAGCCTTAGTTTGTGGCGATTCTCTGAAGTAGCTAGAACATATGAATCTACATTATGTGTATGGTAAAATATCTTTCGTTACCCTTGATTTTAGTTTCTGCCAGTTCATCGGATATTGAAAAACAACCTCCTATGAACTACAATCGGTTGCATGTGAAAGCTTGAGAAGAAGCTCAACCAGCAAGTGTCTTGTGCCCTCACTCTAACTTTTCCGCTGTCTAGAAAAAAGTATGTTGTTTGATGTTTCTGCCGACCCATTAAGAGAGTTCAGCCATATGCAATTTATCTCATCTTCCGAACCTACCACGCGTAGTTTGTTCGCCGGATACGCGGTGCCGTTTTAATGTGGAAAAAGTTAATTGTGTTACGCAGACTCAAAGAAGTGAACGCGATTGACTGACTGATTGATTTGAATCCCTTTCAATGGCACGCGACACTGGCATTCCTAAGATCTCAGCGAATTTAGGTGTCGATTTTTGTCTTGGAAATCGGAGCTTGCTGTATTTCGTTCGTTTTAGTGGTGACTCTTCCACAACTGTACAGCCCTCCAAGCGCATCACCTTCCAAAATAATCAATAACTAAATCAATTATTGAACCGTCCAAAAACTGCCGCTATATCGATAATCAACCAAGGAACGGCTTGAATGTTATAATACACACTGCCAGCCCTTCAGGCAGCCAGGGTGCGGAGAGTCCTTTGCTATCTGATTAGTACTAAGCATCAAAGTCTGATCGCCGCAATGCACGATGAAAGGAGTCAAGACTGATCACAAGGCAACAAACTCTCTTATGCTAAATAACAACGGTTCCTGAGGCCCCAACCTGTCAAAGCATGTCACTTCTTGGAGATGAAATATCCACCCCTCTTACAGAAATTACGAAATAAAATTTAGGCTGGGATAAATGATTTCAGATTGGGATTTTATTAAACGCATATCGTTTAATGAACAAAAAAAATGACAGCCTGGTTTTTGGTACGAAAGTTTTGAAAATATAGCGGAATAAGTATTTATTACCTCCTTTCCTTCGAAAGCTGTCCGCCTTTTCACTGTGATGCAACCGCGAGTGCTCCCAGCACGCCAGCTGAACCATTGGACACGAGAGATACGTCACTCGGAGGTATGAACTTGTCGACAATAAATCCTTCGGCGTATATTGAGATTCGCGTTCAAGGCCATTGGGCCATGACGGCACTTATCATTACTTGTGAATTACAAATTTCATGGTGTGCTTAAAAAGTCAACGGGGTACGACTGAAAGAAGCGCCAAAAGCTGGGACAGAGTAAAGAAGCTCGCCGACACAAGGCGCCTTGTGTTGCCGTCTTCTTTACTCCGTCCCAGTTTTTTGGGGCGCTTTCTTTCCGTCCCCTGAACCATCAAGCCCAAATCACAATTTCGTTGCACGGTGGAAGCTTTGAGTCATCAGAACCGGTGGCCAAGCACATCACGACCACGTGGCTTCTCATTTCGCTTTTGTGTTTAGGATTAGAGTGTAAGGAGGAAGAAGTTGAAAAAAAATATTATGGTCATTTTTAAATACTATAAAAAGCATTAATTATAGTGCATTATTGTGCAAATACATTATTTCGAACAAGGCAGCAACAGAGACACCTGTGCCACCTCTTTGGCACATTTTATGAGCCTCAACCTGGTACATAACGTGTGCACTGCCGAGATTTTGTTTATTCTCCGATATTCGTTGTGCCAGTTGAATCATGACTTAAAACAACCCTGAGACTGGGAAAACAAGAGGGACAAAGACGGGTTGTCTTAAACCGTGAACGTATACCAGCTCGCCTGCGCCCTACCACTCATTTCATTAGTTGGATGGTGTTTGTGAAATTTGTAGAGATCGCTGTTATATATTTGACTGTTCCGGGCTTGCGTGCGTGGTTTCCGAATTTTGTATCTTTACCGCTGTGTCAAAGTAGTTACCTTTTATGTTTATTTAGAAAACGGCATGTTATTCAGTCACAATGAACGCTGGTGCCTCCACTTCGATGATAAATTTTGCTAGTGCGGTACCACACTGGTAGGTTGGAGTATTTAACGTGAACCACGCAGAAGTGACACGCGGCCGCACGCCGGTAATGCTTATCCGGGTCGAAGCAGGGAAGAGTGGATATTGAGCGCATGAGTCATCAGTTCTGCAAAGCATCGCCGTTGTATAAAAATGCGGAAGAAAGGCAAGACCTGTTACACCGAGTTTTGCATTGTCTGCACATGCATAAAAATAAAAAAACACAGAGCATACTTCTTTTGCATGCCAGATATAAAATCACAGGAATCTTGCCTGTTTCTGCAGTCACTTTTTTATTGGAAATTTGACTATTATAATTACTGCGTCCTGGGAATTTTTTTTTTTCTTTTCAGCGAAAAAGTCAGAGAGCACCAAGAGGTTCTTGACTTGAGCACGCCATCTTGGATTGCACAGATGCGTACTTGAAGGAGACGTGCGAGTACCGTAAAAGAACACGAACCGTCATATCAGTGGTAGGTAACCTCGGTGCTCTTTAGTCTCAAAGCGATCTTTTTTGTCAAGAATGACCGAAGCTTATAAAGGGAATCTGAAGCTGTTCTGTACTCGCGTAAAACCACTTAAACCGTCTTCACCTGGTTTCCTCGAATCACGAATATTGGGATTATGTTCTCTAATCTGGTGCACAGAGGCTGCAGAAAGTTATATTCAAAGTACCGCTGAAGTCCATCCGTCCTGGACAGTTGCGTGATATCAAGAGTTGTTAGAATCTACGTTTTCGCGTATCCTGAGTGCCTATCAAAGCTATGCACGCGCACTGTTCCTTTTTCGAAAAAGGTCAAAAAAAGACGTAACGACGGGTATCAGTGTGGGGATTATACCTGGCAAGCTTCCAATCGTTCGCGCTGCCCACACGAGCGACACACGCTTGACTGGCGAAATATCATTATATGACGTAACGAATGCTTGGAGGTTTTTCGCGTTTTTTCACATATAGTTACATCTTTCGGGGAAAACAAACGGGATATTGCCGCGCTGAGGACCGAGCCTTGCTTGCTCACTCGGCGTTGCATGAAAAGAGGGCTTCCGTTACATCAAACTCACTCGTGACAAAAGTAGTTCTAGAATTCACCTCTAGCTCGTTTTTTCTAGAACCTCTTCAGCTTACCTTTGACTCTAATAACTGTGCAAACTTAGTAACGACCAATTTCGGTCACTACTGAACAGGTGGCTCGCAACGACCTTAAAAACTTCAAAAAGAGCCTGCTATTGTGTTTTTCCGGACTTTAGACGAAATTGAGCAACGTTTGTTAAGGTAAGGAAGCTGATGATTTATATATATGCGATAATACTCTACTATTTAGTTTTCACAAACTCTGTCTATGAACTGGTAAAAAGTACATCAAAACATTTTTTTTTTGTGTCTAAAGACGATGCATTTGGATTTTGCGCTGCAGATTCAAACATTTCCACAGAAACTCTAGACGCGGAATGGCAAAAAGGACCATGATATGCAATCGGGCATGTACTGAAGTTTGTCAGCCGGAAGTTGGGATATATTGTGTTGAGAACTAACGGCGGTATATTTGTACTACAAAACACTGTTTGCCTTTTTCGCCATTTTTTCTGTTTTTTGGTGTTTCTTTGCCATTTTCTTCTATTTTCATGCGAGCTTTACAACAAACACTAAGCACTAATCTTCATGGCATTCAGCACATATATATGAAACTATGCACAACAATAACTGTTACAAAGTTTAAACGTAAAAACGAGCAGTTTCATAAAACTTTATGGTGCATTTTCCTCCATGAAGCTTTGCAAGGGACATATCTCTCCAACAAAGATAAAAATAGAAAAGGTGCCACGATATGCGAAGCAAACACTACAGATTTAGAAAAATTAGGATAAAAAAATTGGTCCAACTCTAAACTGTGCCCATTTCTACTACCAAACCATGTACGATCGAAAACTCCCTTTTCACATGTTCCCATCAATCTGAATTTTTAATTCACATATACGTATTTGACATCAATTTGAAGACAATTTCCTCTTCTATACAGTGGCATATTATAAAAATTTTCACGGAGCGACTGGCCGTCATCATAAAGATTTAAAAACCGTCTAATATCGTAATTGTTCATGGCCGCCGTGGGGCCTCAGCCTGTATTCGCCCTTTTGTTTGGCAAGAAACTCAGTGGTGCCATCTACCAGGCAGCTCCTAGCACACTTTCGGTCCGCGTGTGTTTTCTAATTATGTACCCATCATTCTTTTCTTTATCAGAGAGAATTACGTCTCAGAGCGCTATAAGACAATTTCCCGAAGAATGCGCGTAGATTTGGTGGTCGTAAATACTGCATTAACCGCCGTCTAGTTCAAGACCGGGGGCTGTTGAGGAGCTATTTGTACACTGACGCCATAGGGTTTCAACTAAAGCAAAAAGAGGCGGAATACCATTGCAAGAGCGCGTCCATGTGGCGTTGCAACATTATTTCCGTCATCAGCGAAGGGGAATATTGACGGAAAAGCTTCTGTTTATGCAGGTTGATGAAGACTACCCGGGGTTGACATAACATACTTTTGAAACTCTAATAAAGCCGGAAGAAGGATTACGAAGAGGCCACATTTTGTAGTACACCGTCACGTCTCCAACGTAACCCAAACCGTTACTCACTTTGCAGTTTTGTGTTTGCGGTTATTCGACTGCCTACAAGCTTGAGCTTTCAATATACCTGGTTCTACATGTCTCTTTAGTTACGCATTCCTAAAAGATGTCAGTTGTTCTGCATTTCCACAAAATAGTGGGAGAGTCAATTCATGCAATCTACAAAAGAGAGCTCGGCGAATCATGAAGCCGAAACGATGGTTATACCTAAAATTAAACCTGCGACGTGACACTGAGCATACATGGAATATCATGCGTAGAATATTCATTTTAATTTAATTCACTCATAATATTCATTTACACTTTCCAACGAATTTCTGACCTTCTCAATAACGGAGGTTACTTCGTAATTCGCAGTGATTGACTAAGTGCTCTGCGGGAAAGTAGACGTCCGGCAATATTTAAAGGGGGCACTGAAGCAGATTTTTTAATCGTCCTTCTGTGGTGGCGACTCAATCTAGACGCTCTAAGCATCCCAACAAACCCAAAACCACAACCGTGCGAGAAGTTTATTTCCCCGTTAAAAGCGTGTTCCAAAAGATCGCGACACGCCCTTTTTGGAAATAAATTTCTTCAGAGTGAATCAGGTATACGAATTGCGCATGCTTCGGCAAGTTTGCAAGCGATGGCTTCGCCCGCGGGAAAAAAGAAGAGTCTTATCCGGATGTGTACTTATCTGATGCTCTTCAAAACGAGTCATAATAAAATCATTTGGAATCCGCGCGTATTGTAGGGCTTTCATTGGTCCACAGGATGTAGTCTGCGAGAAAAAAGAGTCCACATGTTTTCCATTGCCCTGAAATAAATAGGCGGTTTTGTACTATAAGACTTTGCATATGTGGGAACCAACACATTTTAAGCAATGTAAGATCATAAACGACATTTTTAGAAATGACTTCATTGCCCCTTAATGAATTGTGTACACAATAATGACTAGAACGCGTCTCCGAATGGTGAGTTCCACGAGCTTACCCCATGAAGCAAAATTAGTCCCGAAGTTGCAACAAATCACGTCACAGGAGCCGGCCTGTCGTGCTGCCGGAGGCCGCGGTCCTGGAGCCTAAGAAAAAGCCGTTTGTATGAGAAAGCCTCTTGTGCCTAATAAACATATATAAATCAAACAAGATATATAAGAACTTAAAAGAACTACATAAAAACTATATGCGATATATAAGGACCATAAAGGCAACTTATATGGAACTTCTCTCGTTTGTTATATGGTTCTTATTATCTCATATGGTACATACACAGTTGATATGGTTCTTATCTGTTCTTATATATCTTGCATGATTCATATGTGCCTATTGGACACACAAATTTCTCATACAAATGAGATATGGCAGTGCCGCGCCATCGCGGGACCCCAATTGTTGGCTTCTGATACTTCCGTGGACTTTCAAGCTGGAAGTATAATGCAGTAGAACAGGCGTCTGCGCCCGTGCCACGGTCAGGATTGCGCCGGGCGCAACTGTAACGACATCTGGCGGAAATAAAAAAGACCACAAAGGTGAACGCGGTAAACACACCAGTTGGACACTTTTTCCTAGTCACCATAGTATGTAGACACGCCTCCGTTAAAAGGAAAAGTAAACTCGTGCTCAACAAACGCTATTGTATATCATTATCTCTAAAAACGCTCCGCGTATGTTTGCAGTGAAATACGCTGCCGGTCATGAATTGGGCTTGATGGGATGCACGGCGTGGGTCCCGTGAGGCAACAGCATTGTTTGGCATCTGCCGAATTGTGCTGACAAGCCGAGCCTTCAGAACAGGATTCGAGAAGAAGTCGACAGCGTGATCGGGCAGGAGCGAGCGCCCGCCTGGGAAGACCGCTACAGCATGCCTTTCACAATGGCCTGCATCTGGGAGACTCACTGCATGGGAGGCCAATGAGTCCAATGGGAATTCCTAGAGGGTACACGAGAGAAAGCATTCTCAACATTTTATCATAGGTTATATGGAAAGATATCGTCATCTGCGGAAGTTTCCAAGCAGACGGACTAAAAGAGCCGCCCCTAACCACCTTGGATGAAACAATGTTTTTAGCCGCGTATCTGGCAACGAGGGACACGCATTAGCGGGGCCTCCGAAAGGGGAAATCGTACTTTTGGTTTTTAATTTCGTGGCTAGGTTGGAGCAAGTCTGCCACCCGTTCTTCAGGGTATAGCCGTTAGCATGCATTCATTCATTCATCCGGCTTGACTGTCAGACGGTCTGCATATGCCAGCAGCAAGGTTGGCAGCGCCCGGAGGCCTTAAGTACACACTTAGATACTGTGAAAGCCTCACAGATGGGCAAAATGGGTTACATCCGTCAAAAAAAGAGAGGAGCAGCGGACATTGGTGAGGGGGGCCTAACGACAAGCAAAAATCAGAAGCTCCGATACTGAAGTGCTGCTTTTGAGGTAGCGGCCATATGGCGAACTACATTTTGAAAAGCAATTTCGTGGCAACAAAAGACGTAAGTTATTGGAACTTGCCCAGATGAAGAAGCGCCGATGATGTCCCTATGCAAAGGAGCTATATTTAGTGCTGGAGAATGTAGCATCAAAGCGAGCGTCCCTGCCGTTTGTAGTTTGTAAATGTTATTCTACTAAAAACAGCGCATTGTTAAATCCGTTTGAGCACACCTTAGGTCGATAGCGTTTTGTTTTATTCTCGGAGACTTTATTTACACACGGCATTGCTGCAAGACTCGAAAAAGACTGCCGGTTCTATCTGTACGCCATATATTTATAAGCTGACGGTGTGGTCGCAGCTACGTCCTCGTAGCATCCAAAGGGAAGGAGCGTAGTACGGGCATGCGGTCCCTGTACTCCTGCGATGATGCATCTTAAGTACCCCAGGCTGAGTTGGCGGAAATTTTTTATTTTGTGTTGTGTGCCAGTGTCGCCGACGCCTCAAAGTCAGACCGACGTTAGGCCTGAATTTGTTGGGTTTGCACTAAGCTCGTTGGACCAGGCATACGTATACCTTTCAGTGTGGCAGGAGTTTCCACTCAGAGTTTGAACGATTCTGCGTCCGGAATCATTCCGCGCTTTCACGACCCGGGAATGGAGAGGGAATGGAAGGCTGGCTAGCGCCAGGGGGAATGGAATGGGTGTGCAATGAAGCGCCTTTTTGCCTGGGATGGAGTGGGAATGGAATGGGCTCGGCTCGAGCTGTGTCGATTTTTCTGGGTCCTACGGCATGATGGCGCAAGTCGCTAGCGCATAGAAAGTTTCCCATGAAACACAATCATTGCACTGGAGGTGACTGACGGCTCAGGTATCTCACTGGCTTATGCTCCTTCGAGGATGAAAAAAGCGCGTCCTCAGTGAAGCAGCCAAAATTGAAGAGCTGTAGGCGAAGAAAGTGTCGCTCCTGGCGCCACGAGACGCGATAAAGCGGCTGTTGTAATCATGCTCGATTAGGATGTAGCTTTTAACCAGAGTGTCGAACCGAGCTCGAACCAAAAACTGGAGCAAAACCTTATTTCTAACTAAACCGGAAGAAAAATCCAACCTAAATCAAACATTTCATGTTTAACTCGAACCAGAACGAAACCGTAATCTCATGTGGCGGTTACCGGTTTATTTGAACCGGTTTGGCGTAATAAATGTGAACTAGGCCTTCTAGCAAGTGGCGGTGCGAAGTCAAATAAATATTCGCGACGGTGGTGCCAGCGGCTCAGTTTTGACTAAAAAACTGCAGCGACGGCATAGGGACATTTCAATAACAATTAACACACAAATATATTTCACTTCACGCAGCAGGAATTGACCTCGGCGAGTCAGCGTGGAGGAAAACCACTTCTCTACACTGCTTCACTTTACGATGGAAGTCAAAGGACGCTACGAGCCACCGGAGCCAATTCATAGTTCAGAGGGTCTCCTTCCGGTTGGGCGGAGCGACGCGGGGAGCGCGAAGTCACATGACAAGCTATGAACTACGGATTGGCTCCTGTAGCTCGTAGTCCATCGAGGGTGCACCGTAACATAAAACGGAGTACATCTGACTATGTGGAGAGGCTAAAGGGCCTTTCTTTGTGTGTTGTGTGAGAGTGTGCATTTTCTTCTGTTGCTGCTGCGCAATATTCCCGAAGGAAGGAGAATGTGAACATAGACATTGAAATTTAAACAAAAGTTGACGACTGTCGACACGTTTGTTCCGCGGTGGCGAAATCTGGAGGAACCAAGAGGCGACGCCGCGACGAGCGCGATACTCCGGCGCCGGTCACCGGGACGCCAGTCGTCCAAAACCTGGGCACTGTCAGAAGTTTTCTTTGTTGCGTGAGCGTGTTCTAGAAAGCGCAAGTCGCCGGTTGTATATTTGAATGCCGAATTTATTTTAATCGTCTTTTGACCGAGTTTCGTTGCCTTTCTTCTCCTTAAGCCAGTAGTTCGAGCATTGTACGGCGGTCATGCCAGTACTGCATGATGCCCATGAAATACCCCAGGCTAGCAGTCGTACCACACTAGCTAAAGTTATCTCTTACGGTGGGTAACAATGTCGCCATACTCTAGCAGAGGCTAAACACTTGCAGTCTGAACAACCAGCGACTAGTTTGTTTTTTGTGCATAGTTTGCGAGTACGGTGCGTGCTGGCGTCATGGTGTGACTATGCGTACTCGCTGATTGACTTCACATGTGAGTTTCGTACTTTGGTACTTTTTTCAAACGCACAGAACCACGTAATGTTTTCAGAAGTGTGTTCGAGTTAAATTTTAAATATAACAAATCAAAATTAACCGCATATTTTTTTTTGCTGTACTCGTTTGCGCATACCTAATTTATTTAATGCTTGATGACGCCCCGTTCAACACCACATTTTCTTCTTAACTATTAGGGGCTATGGAATGTTTTTTTCAGAACCGATGTCAACTGATTTGTTTTTGGTGGAACCGGTAACCAAATATTAATTTCAAAAGCATCATTAATCCTGAACCGAACAGGAACATAATACAAATCTACTGAACCCGAACCGAACTGGAAGAATGACCATTTGGAATCCCTGGGTTAAACCAACCGATCTTCTAGTGGTTGCGTGAAACACAAATAAATAAATGGATAGAATATGTTAAGAATCGTAAAGAAAATTATGAAAGGTTACGGTTTAAGGCAGGCTCCGTAATATGGGTGCTACAGTCCCTTGTGCCGCATACCGAAAGCACTTTGTCAGCAGTTTTCAATTCTTGCCGCAGTGCAGGGACATTTCGGGCAGGTAAACTCGGCGTCGTACCTTACACCGCACTAGGGGTGCTCTTGTGAAAGTATTCGAAGTAGAGTGCAAGATAGTGTCTTGTGCCATATAGGAACTATACATTTTTCAAGCTTTATCAAAGAAACAACACGCTAACCATGTATAGGCGGAGGGTGTTCTGTCCGTTTGTGAAGAAAATGGGTGGTTTCAATTCTTGACATCTGTTGCGACTTGCCAGCCGCTTACGCTAGATCGTTCAATCAATGTACGAAGTGACACCAGGTGCCACGAAGCGCTTTGTGTGACCACCCTTGGTTTAGTAGAAGGAGTGCTTTGAGGAAGCTTTTACATACCTTTACAGTTGTGTCCGCATTCGATAACACTCCAGGATTAGGCAGATTTGTCTTGTTTTTCAATAACACAATGTGGTTGTAGATTACCATTTTCTATCTTTACAAATTAAAGGAGTGAAATGGTGAAGTTCAGCCATTTCAGGAGGGGGAATAGGCCCAATGTCACCATTCGGAGGAGTTACAAGGCATGAAATAATCAAAACGTCCGATGCCCCGGAATGAAATTAGAATAGAATGAGGGTGCCTATTCCGGAAGAGTGATACCTTTTGCCTTTTATTCAGGCTGCGGCACTAACCCACGTGCCATGATTGGAGTCGGGGAATAAAAAGGAGAGAGTTGAATGGTCGGGCGAGCGTGTAGTCTTCCCGCACTGTCAGCTTAGGGGCTTAGTAGAACTGACCTGACCCGTGACAGGCTTACAAATCGCTGCCATTAAAGATTTGCGAAAACTGCGAGTTCCGAGACGATATCAAATACGTGCTTTATGGAGGCCGTTATTTTTTATTTTTTTGGGAAGGGATGTACAAAAAATAATATTTTGGAAGAAAGGGACAAAACGTTATTTTTCATCTTCCCCGGCTGCCTCTATTGAACAGTAAAATTTCGGGCACCTTGGCTATGACCGGAGTTCGCTAAGTGGACATTCGTAAACGATAACTTTGCCTCGGAGACACAGGCAGCATCAATAGAGACACAACACAGTGGCACTTAGGCAGACGTCTAGTGATGTAAAAGAAGAAGAAAAAAACATTTTGTTGCTGCAAATAAGTAATCAGCTGAACAATTGTTTGTTTTTATTTTTAGTGTCATAGTGAACAGCAGAAAATATTCATAAATAACATAATTTTTATGTTCTATGTCATTCTTTGTAATTCTTCGTCACCAGAGAATATGTGTAATCAAACGCGATGCTGTGGGAACTTGAATTTACCCTCGATTTCTTAACACCCGCTACAATCACGCAATTTAATCGTGGTTGTTTGAGAACCACAAGCTAGTTTATTTGTCATGTACTACCGGGCTCGCATGAAACGTGAACACTAACACGCGAACACTGAACTACTCTGATGTGTTCGATTCTCGCCCAGAACAACCGAAGCTTCGAACGGAGGTTCCGTCACTGCTCGCATTTCTATCGATTCCTATAGTACCAACTTCCAGCCACGATTCCGCACTGTCCCTGCAAAATTTACTTTGTTGACCTCGTTCAAGAAAGGGAATCGCAAGCTCTAAATACCTGCTTGAATTAATAATATCAGATGTGATTCTTCTTCAATGTAGCTAACACAGATGGCAGCAATGATCTGCAATACAAGCTAAAATAATCTGCGCACCATTGTCTCGGTCTCGGCTGCATATAAGCGGTATAATCAGTAAATTCGTAGCATTACTGTGCGCGTTATCTTTGTCATTTGGAACCTATTTTATCCCTGTGCTTTACTTTTTGAACATTATCAAGATAGATTGGTATTTTGAATGAAATATTCTAAGCATTTTAGGAAGATACATTTTTCCTGACCACAGGCGATGCGATGTTCATTGGACATCTTGGGCGTGACATCTTGCTTTGGTGCACGTGGTGTGTACCCGTAAACAATAAAACACTGTTCCGAAAGATCGAAACTCGTGTTGCAGCTGCAAGGACGACACGAGTATCGACAACTTCATGATTCCCAAAGGAACTGTCGTACTGCCAAATCTCTGGGCTGTGCACATGGATCCAACCCTATGGAAGAATCTGGAGGCCTTTGATCCCTCAGGGTTTCTGAAGGATGACGGCTCGGATTTGATTCCAAAACCTGAGCACTTAGTGCCATTTTCTGCCGGTAAGCTGAGTAATTATAACGCCTTTTTAACGTCACAACTACTAATATCGCCCTTAGGCAGATGCGAGCTATTGCATTGACCTCTTTACCAAAGATTTGAGCCTTTCAACACTGGTGAAGAAGAAAGAGCAGCAGAGACGTAGTATGTGCCGCCATTTATTAGCGATGGCGGCAGCTGTCCGGAGGTGTGTCGATATTCGTTTGTCCACGGACACAAAACTGGAGAAACTAGCCCTTACATCTCCGCTGTAAAGAGATAACACCAAGCGACTAAAGCTCGAAGTGCGATTGGCGTCCGGAAAGGGAGTTACGTCACCTCTCCTGTCTCCTTCCTCCGCGGCTCATCTGCGTTGCAGAGGATGCAGGAGAGTTAGCAGCCAAACGTACTATGTACGCTACTTGTTGTCTTTCGACGCTCTGTGAGGATGGCTCTGCGCATGCGCAAAAAACTTCTTGAATCAGGTTATTTGATGTACTGATGAAAAGTTGTGATAAGAAGAGGTAAGCGCTCCCAGGTTTAGCAGAGTAGAAGATGCGTAGGACATCTTGGTGGCTAAAGAAGTAGCCGATGTATGGTTCCCAATACTGCTCTATAATGGCTAGTGTTCACCTTTAAAATTGAATACAATCATTATTTTTAAATATAACTTTAGTCGTTCTAGTAACACAACAGCCAATTTTCGTGGTTTATTATCTTGGTGCTCCATGATTCGTGTCTTAGTTTTGACGCCAGATTGTACTTTAATGTCAGCGAAATTTCCTCCTGAAGATAGTAATTTGAGAGATGAAAAATACGAAAAAACGCTGTAGTTACCTGCCCTGTGTTTACTTTATCTCTAAATATTGTGGAGGTCTCAAAGGGGTGAGGGCGTCCGGCAGTGAGGCCGACCATTCAATCTACCACTCCGCACCGTATCATGCTAAGCGCTGCGGCCGGTTCGACGGTCGCCTGCAACCGTTAGCCGGGACTCTCAAAAGGGAGCACACGGACACGCCGAAGGCAAGGGAAATCGGGCGTTTATTTTACGTGTTAATCGTATACAGATAAGATACAGGGAAGGAACAGACCTTACCTTGTCGTGCCTTCCCGAGAACGGGAGCGGAGGTGGGCCGTCAGGGAGGGCCGGGCCACACGTCCGAACAGTTCGATCTCCCCGCGAGCAGTCCACGAGCGGGGCTGCAAAGCACCGCTCTTTCTTCCTCTCTCTCTCCTGGCGGCCTCAGCCCAGGCGAATGCAGCTCCCGGAGTTTCTGTGATGGCCAAAGTGCGGCGCCACTACGTAGGCTTCTTTGTCGTACGTCCATTCATACGAGAGAACTACTGTTCTCTCTCTATTCAACAGGCCCCAGACTTCTATGCGGGTATTTGCCGCTACATTTTCGAGCGCTCAAGTTGGATGTGTGCTATTGGTTACCATACTAGTAATGACCTATTCTTTGTGCACCCTCGTACCTAGCCTCGCTGTCCCCATATCCGGTGTGTGGACCAAAAAAAGCAAGAGATTACAACGTTTAGCACGTAAAAAAATATAGGGGAAGCAAAAAAAGGAATTATGATTGAAATATAAACACTTTCCACCGCCGTGGCGAGAACAAAGCGACATTTCCACGCGTACCGGATGTTCCGCATTTCAAGATGGCGACGCCCTCACAGAAAACCGCGCATGAAAACAAACACGTGAAAAGTGTTCGGCCATTCATGATTGTTACTTTTTTCTGTAGCTCTTTAAACGATCGCGCGCCTCGCTCTCGCAGTGCGCGCGGCGCGTTTCGCTCGGTAAAGTTTGAGTGCGTGTTAGCGGGAAAGTTTGTTTTTCTTTTGAACACCGAGTTTGTCGCTATGGCAGTGCCTCACTCTTACGGAAGGTACTGCTCTGCGAGATGGTGCAATAATCCAACGGAGAACTCGGAATACAGACAGTTCCGGTTTTCGACAGACGACAGGTAAGCCTCTAAGTTTTTGTAATTTTGGAGTCGGAAATGCAAGCATAAAAATATATACTTTGCAATCATCCCGACAGAGCAGTCAAATGGATCACGTACGCGAACCGACCGGAGTTCGAAGCTTTGGCCATGAGCAAGCTGCACGAGCGCCGGCTGTGCAGCGCGCACTTCAGGAATACAGCATTTGCGAGCCACAGGAGGATACATTTGCGGCCGAATGCATGTCCTTTGGTTCAAGTAACCGACCCGAGACTGCAAGAGCTTGTTCCTCCAGGTGAGCTTGTCTCAGTAAAATATTAGGTTATTTCATATTTGGTTTGGAGAAGCTGATCTGTTATGGTTATATTATTCAGAATTCTTATGGGGAGCTGCGACTCACCTGCCAGCCCCAGTTCTGGTAAATAATATTTCATATTAGTTTCTGCACTATAAATCTCAAGCTAGGAACGGCCTTCTTTTTATACTAATCTGCTCATATCTGTTGGCATCAATTTAGTATAAATTCATTGACTTTTTTCAGTTCGCCCGTCCTCACCATCGCCAACTGCCGCTTCTTTGCAGGGGGAGGCGCAGGTGGAGCCCCACCTTGGTGAGGAACTGAGCTTGTACGTGATGCTTTTTTCTAGACATGAAAGCAATATGGAACGCGCAGCGTCCGTTTACTGGCTCTATTAGCCAACTCTTGATATTAGTAGCACCATATTCCGTTTAGTGAACTCACAAGATGCATTCGTCCCATTTTTTTCAGCTCGCCCGTCCTCACCACCGCCAACTGCCGCCACTTTGCAGGAGGAGGCGCAAGTGGAGCCCCACCTTGGTGAGAAACTGAGCTTGTACTGGACGGTTTTTTCTAGACGTGAAAGCAATATGGAACGCTCAGCGTCCGTTTACTGCCTCTAGTAGGCAACTCTTGAAATTGGTAGCACCGTGTTCAGCTTGAGTTGAAGCTTAATGCGAGTTCAATTTCTGACTAATTTCCTCTCTCGAACAGATGTCACTCTAGAGACACCAATGGGAGCTGCAGCCTCATCGAGGTCCACGGCTGGCACGATGGCAACCCCAAAGAGACAAGGTGGCAGGCCGAGGAAAGAGTACTCACCCCGGACGAAACGTACATTAGATAACCTAAACAAATCCAAAAACCGATTGCGCAAGAACCTCTTGAAGGCATCACAAACTTTACGAACTTTGTTTTTCTTGATTTTTCGAATCTGACACGACCTCGAGTCATGTCAGATTCGAGGCAGATTGACATCGTGCTGTCTAAACATTTATATGAACCACTCAGCTTTGCTTTGCGATAGAACATAAGAAACTTTCGTCAGTGCTGACTTGATCAAGCCGTAGTAGCCCTCGTCAAATTTTAATGTTGAGGCCGAGCCAACTGACAGGCATTAATATATAAAAGATATAGGATACCCTATTTGAGAGGTTCAATATCCAGGAGGTCTGCACAAGCCATAATAAAATCGATGCACATCATAATCTGACTTGCGGTCTGGAGACTCGACGTCGTGTTTCAATTCGTGAAATCATCGTAAATAGCTTTAAACCCTTGTAAATAGTTACTTACGCGCATTGTCTTAATGCGTATATGTTCCTAGAATAGTGATCATATAGAGATTATAGACTTTTGAATAGCTCTCTAGGTATGAGCTGTTTCTATAAACTTCGCTAATTGCGCAATCAGTATTTTGAATTGTTACCGCATTCCTGCTATTCTGAACACTGAGTAGAGATAATGCACGTTGCGAGTTTCATTTATTGACTTATGCTGTTTTTCATAGCGCGTGCGCATGTTCGTATAGTTACCAGAAGTTTGGACATATATTGATATGTATATATGCATAATCTGTCCTTCTAGACCATTTTTTTTAGTGTTCATCACTTGTTTTTTTTATTGTGGACCGTTTCCTATAATTAAAGAAATGAGCAGATCTGTGTGGAAAACTTGTGGAATAATAGTTCTACATTCTGTGTTACTTACCGTTCCCATCTTTCCGTTTTTCACCACTTCCTTCGTTTAATGCTCGCTCACCTAGGGCTGTTGCATACATTTATGTAGATAACATTATGTAAAGAGTTTATTTTGAGAGTGTAGCCTAACCCAGGAGTATCAAATAAAAATGCATTTAAGTCCATCACCTGGATTTCTTTCTTTGCCTCGGTGAGATCGTTCTTAATGTTCATGAGTTCAAAGATTGCATGTGCAGACAACACTCGATCGCCCCGGCGCAGCGTAGTCTGCGCCGAGGCGTTTTCGGTTTTCGGTGCCGCCGCGCTGTTGCGCGCAGTACCGAAAACCGAAAAAACCAAACGTCGGCCGCGCGTGCAGAAAAAAAAAAAAAGAATCGGGGAGAAGATAGCGGGAGAGAGGAGGAGGAGGAGGGTACGCGAGGGTGTTGACTAAGGTGGCGCCATCTCATGAGAGTGTTGTGCGAATTTGTCTAGCCCCAGACCTCCTTTCGCCATTTTGCCGCAAAGCGCCGTGTCGCTAGTTTCGCTTTACCACGGTGGAAGGTACAGCTGCACTCCCCTGCCTCAGCCTCGGACCCAAGGATGTCCAACCGCCAGGGGGACGTATCGCGTGTCCCCGCAGGGTGGGGGGGGGGGGGGGGGGGGGCACACGGGGAGGAGGTAGGCGATGCGAGGGTAAGCAGGCAAGATGGCTGCTCCTCCGAGGCACGAAACGGGGCGGCTGGCAATCGGGCAGATCGGAGTGCTTTTCCCGCGGCCATAGGGCCTAATCAGGGAAGTGGAGCGGGTCGCTCCCCCAATATAAAGAAAAAAATATATCTCCACGCACAAATGATATCCTTAATCCTCTCACTAGCTTTTCCCACTGATAGTTATATACATTGTATTGCCTATTAGCGGGCTCGCTTTATCTAAATTTCACACAGTGAATTCTTTTTAATTTCGATGTTTGTGCTTAAATGTAAGCCTTTTATATGCAAGGCCGTCTGAACTGCCTGATCGCCCCATTATGGATGTGAGTGTGCTGACTCGAAACATTTGCGGCAGAACTCTTCACACCTAAACGCCATTCACCCTTAAAGATTAGGAGCTCCGCCTTCCAGCGCGAGCTGGCTGACTTCCGCAGTGCTTTGGTTGCGCGTGCCTGCATGTTCACACTAGTGTTAGGAAGGGCAGAAAGCTTGCTATGAAGGCGGAGCTTCTATACTACGTTCACCCTTGAGACTAGAAGCTATGCCTTCAGCGCAAACTTTCTTCCCTTGCTAACACAAGCTTGAACGCGCAAACACGCGCAGCTAAAGCACTGCGGAAGCCTGCAAACTCGCGCTGCAAGCGGAGTTTCTAGTCTCAGCTGAAGGGTGGACGGAGTATAGTGTCAGCTTAAAGGTGAACGGTGTATATTCTCAGCTTAAGGGTGAATGAAGTATATTCTCAGCTTAAGGGTGAACCGAGTATATTCTCAGGTTAAGGGTGAACGGAGTATATTCTGAGCTTAAAGATCAACGGAGTATGTTCTCAGGTTAATGGTGAACGGAGTATAGGCTAAGCTTAAGGGTGGACGGAGTTTAGTCTCAGCTTAAGGGTAAACGGAGTCTCTTCTCTGCTTAAGGGTGAATGAAGTATATTCTCAGGTTATGGGTTAACAGAGCATAGTCTCAGCTTGACGAGTGAACGCAGAATAATATCAGCTTAAGGGTGAACGAAGTATAGTCTCGGATTAAGGGAGAACGGAGTATATCCTCAGCTTAAGGGTGAATCTAGAGTGTTCTCAGCTTAAGGGTGAACGGAGTGTAGTCTCAGCTTAAGAGTGAACGGAACATAGTCTCAGCTTAAGGTCAGAACGGAGTACAGTCTTGGCTTAAGGGTGGGCGGAGTTTAGTCTCAGCTTAAGGGTGAACGCAGTACGTTCTCAGCTTAGGGGTGAACGAAGTATATTCTGAGGTTAAGGGCGAATGGAGCATATTCTCAGATTCAGGGGGATGGAGTACATCCTAAGCTTAAGGATGAACGTAGTATAGTCTCAGCTTAAGAGTGGACTGAGTATAGTATCAGCTTAAGGGTGAACGGAGTATGTTCTCAGCTTAAGGGTGAACGGAGTATAGTGTCAGCCTAAGGGTAAACAAAGTATAGTATCAGTTTAAGGGTGAACGGAGTATAGTCTCAGCTTAAAGGTGAACGGAGTATATTCTCAGCTTAAAGGTGAATGGAGTATAGTCTCGGATTAGGGAGAACGGAGTATATCCTCAGCTTAAGGGTGAACCGAGTATAGTCTCAGCTTATGGGTTGACGGAGTATAGTCTCAGCTTAAGAATGAACGGAGTATGTTCTCAACTTAAGGGTGAACAGAGTATATTTTCAGCTTTAAGGTGAACGGAGTATATTCTCTGTTTAAAGGAGAGCAGAGTATATTCTCTGCTTAAGGGTGAACGGAGTATAATCTCAGGTTAAGGGCGGACGGAGTATATTCTGAGCTTAAGAGTGAACGGAGGATGTCCTCAGGTTAATGGTGAACGGTGTATCGTCTCGGATTAAGGGTGAATGGAGTGCATCCTCAGCTTAAGGGTAAACGACGTATAGTGTCAGCTTAAGAGTGAACGGAGCATAGTCTCAGCTTAAGGGCGAACGGAGTATAGTCTTAGCTTAAGGGTGGACGGAGTATAGTCTCAGCTCAAGTGTGAACGGGGTGTAGTTTTTGCTTAGTGGTGAATGGAGGGAGATTGGAGTATATTCTTCGGATTAAGAGGGATGGAGTAGATCCTAAGCTTAAGGGTGAACGTAGTATAGTCTTAGCTTAAGAGTGGACGGAGTATAGTCTCAGCTAAGGGTGAATGGAGTATGTTCTCAGCTTAAGGGTGAACGGAGTATAGTCTCAGCTTAAGGGTGAACGACGTATAGTATCAGCTTAAGGGTGAATGGAGTATAGTCTCAGCTTAAAGGTGGACGGAGTATATTCTCAGCTTAAGGGTGAATGGAGTATATTCTCAAGTTAAAGTTAAACGGAGTATATTTTCAGCTTATCGGTGAACGGAGTATAGTCTCAGCTTAAGCTTGAACGGAGTATATTCTCAGCTTAAAGGTGAACGGAGTATAGTCTCAGATTAAGGGTGAACGGAGTATAGTCCGAGCGTAAGGGTGGACGAAGTATAGTCTCAGCTTAAAGGTGAACGGAGTATATTCTCAGCTGAAGGGTAAACGGAGTATACTGTTAGGTTAAAGTTGAACGGAATATATTATCAGCTTGAAGGTGAACGGAGTATAGTCTCGGATTAAGGGAGAACGGAGTATAATCTCAGCTTAAGGGTGAACAAAGTATAGTTTCAGCTTAAGGGTGAACGGAGTATAGTCTCAGCTTAAAAGTGAACGGAGTATATTCTCAGCTTAAGGGTGAACGGAGTATGCTCTTTGGTTAAAGTTGAACAGAGTATATTTTCAGCTTAACGGTGAACGGAGTATATTCTCAGCTTAAAGGTGAACAGAGTATAGTCTCCGATTAAGGGTGAACGGAGTATAGTTTCAGCTTAAAGGTGGACGGAGTATATTCTCAGCTTAAGGGTGAACGGAGTATAGTCTTAGGTTAAAGTTGAACAGAGTATATTTTCTGCTTAACGGTGAACATTGTATAGTCTCAGCTTAAGGGTGAACGGAGTATGTTCTCAACTTAACGATGAACGGAGTATATTCTCAGCTTAAAGGTGAACGGTGTATATTCTCAGGTTAAAGAGAGCGGAGTATATTCTCAGCTTAAAGGCGACCGGAGTATATTCTTAGCTCAACGGTGAACGGGGTATGCTCTCAGGAGTAGGGTGAACGGAGTAAAGTCTCAGCTTAATGGTGAACGGAGTATATTCTCAGCTTAAGGGTGAACGGAGTATAGTCTCAGCTGAAGGGTGAGCGCAGTATATTCCCAGCTTATGGGTGAATGGATTATATTTTTAGGTTAAGGGTAAACGAAGTATATTCTCAGCTTAACGGTGAACGGAGTATATTATAAGGTGAAGGGTGAACGGAGTATATTCTCAGCTTAAGGATGAACGGAGTATATTCTCAGCTTAAAAGTGGATGGAGTATAACCTCAGCTTAAAGGGTGGACGGAGTATAGTCTCAGCTTAGAGGTGAACGGAGTATATTCTCCAGCTTAAGGGTGGACGGATTATATTCCCAGCTTAAGGGTGAGACGGAGTATATCCTCACCTAAAGAATGAACAGAGTATGTTCTCAGCTTAAGGCGAAACAGAGTATATCCTCACGTTCACGATGAACGGAGTGTATTATCAGCTTATCGGTGAACGGAGTATGGTCTCAGCTTAAGCTTGAACGGAGTATATTCTCAGCTTAAAGGTGATCGGAGTATAGTCTCAGCTTAATGGTGAACGGAGTATATTCTCAGCTTAAGGGTTAACCGAGGATAGTCTCAGCTGAAGGCTGAGCGCAGTATATTCTCAGATTATGGGTGAATGAATTATATTCTTAGGTTAAGGGTGAACGAAGTATATTCTCAGCTTAACGGTGAAAGGAGTATATTCAAAGGCTAAGGGTGAACGAAGTATATTTTGAGCTTAAGGATGAACGGAGTATAGTCTCAGCTTAAAGGTGGATGGAGTATAGCCTCAGCCTAAGGATGGACGGAGTATAGTCTCAGCTTAGAGGTTAACGGAGTATATTCTCAGCTTAAGTGTGGACAGATTATATTCCCAGCTTTAGGGTGAACGGAGCATATTCTCACCTAAAGAATGAACGGAGTATATTCTCAGCTAAAGGATGAACGGAGTATATTCTCAGGTTCACGATGAACGGAGTATATCCTCAGCTTATCGGTGAACGGAGTATAGTCTGAGCTTAAGGTTGAAGGGAGTATATTCTCAGCTTAAGGGTGAACGGGGTATGGTCTCGGATTAAGGGTGAACGGAGTATTTTCTCAGCTTGAGGGTGAACAGAGTATAGTCTCAGCTTAAGTGTGAACGGAGTGTAGTTTTTGCTTAGTGCCCTATTGAAAATTCCATCAAGATACGTAATTTGGGACACTGACTGCCAGTCAGCAACCCTGGTGGAACGTGCCCTGATGGTCCATCAGATGACGTCTGACTACCAGTCAGCAGCCCTGGTGGAACGTGCCCTGATGGTCCATCAGATGACGTCTGACTGCCACTGAAGGAATGTCCCAAATTACGTACGTGGTGGTCCTTGATGGAATGTACCTTCCAAATTTGCGTTTTTCAGGTAAAAGGGACCCGTGCGAAAATGTCAGATACAGGCTGGAATGAAAAATGCCGGTTCCGTTTAGACCCAAAATTGGGGCACCAGTTCGTATCCACCTTGAAACCGCGAATTTCCAGGCAGTGCACCGCCGGAGATTCCCGCTGCGCCACCACTGGACTCTACGAAAGACTTTGGTGCTATGCCATTAGCCGTTACAACAGAGAGATCGTCGCGATTTCAGACCCAGGCGGACTGGGTCTGAAATTGCGACGATCTCTCGGTTGTAACGGCTAAGGACATAGCACGAAATACTTTGTAGAGTCCAGTGGTGACGCAGCGGTAATTCCGGTGGCGCCACGATCGTCCAGGCGTCGCCACCAAACACGGTGCACGGAACACACACACGCACGCACAAGCACAGTATCAGTGTTGAGTGCATCGGGAAGTTCCGGTGGGCCAGCGGTATCCGAGTTGTCCAAGTGTTGTCACCAGCACACCAGCGCATCCAGATGCCGAGCCAAACTGCAATGGGTCGGCAGCTTCGCACTATATAAAGATTCAAAGCCGAGGTCAGTGGGTATCCATCCAGAACAACGATAGGCGCGTCAGTACCCGTGCGCCCGCAGCGCGAACGTCGCCGCCGGGCGAGGCGCCGGTCGGCAGACCGACGCGAGCGCAGAACCTAAACTCTCGAAGCGCTGCCGCCCACTGCAACAGACAATACAAGGCACGTGTCGTCACCGAACACGGTGCACGGAACATACACACAGCACGCACAAGCACAGTATCCAGTGTTGAGTGCATCGGGAAGTTCCGGCGGGCAAGCGGTATCCGATTTTTCCAAGTATTGTCACCAAGCACACCAGCGCATCCAGATGCCGAGCCAAATTGCAATGGGTCGGCAGCCTTTCGGACTCGGGGTCCGGTTGGTCCGGTCGCGATTGGCGAGGTCTGGCGGGGCGAAGCGCGGAGGCGTCCTCAAAGCGCGCGCACACACGTCGCCTCTGGTCCAGAGTGATCCGGCGGCCCGGGCCCGGCCTGGAGCACTAAACGCTTGGGTTCTGATATTTCTTCCGTCTCGTAACTTCTTCCACAGCACCGAAGACAGCGGGCACGATCTTTACGTTCACTGAACGCGTCGAAATGCCTCCACATGCGACGAACCGGAAAACGTGGTGCGGCTGGTGCCGCAACTGCCGCAACTGCATAACTGCGAGCTTTGACACGGCGTGGCGCGCCACCTTCTAGTCCGCATTCATGTAAACCTTGCCGCGTCGGCTTCGTTCGAAGAACGAGTGGAGTCGATGCGCTGAAGTCGCTTTCATGTAAACGAGGCTATAGTCGGAACTCACGACAGACTGGGTCTTGTCGAGGAGAAATTCTACTAAAACATAAGACATTGTAGAGCCCGGGCTGGATCGACAAGGTGGCACAAGCTGCGCAAACAAAACGAGTTGAGAGCGATCGTTCATAGAAGCTCGGCGAAGCCTCTATGGGCCAAGCTAGAGCACTATATAGCTCCTTCGGAGCAGAGTAGCGCAATCTAGAACGCCGTCTCTCGGCGACTAGCGGCGAACGCCCGGAGGTTCCAACTCCGGTCAGAAATGCATGGGGAACGTGAGAAAATCGTTGTTTCTTCAATGTTGGGGAGATGTACGGAACGACAATAGTTTTTGGCATAATAAAGGAACATTTTAGAATCATTTGCGCAGAGTTGTGTGCTAAGTAAGGACGTAATTTGTTTTTAAAAATTGCACGAGCGGCATCATGCAGCAGACGACGCGGCGACGTCACAGTGTCCACGTGACCCGCTCCGGCCAACCCAAAGAGCCCATCTCCGCTGCGTGCAAAAATCGTCTGCTTCAAACGCCATCGCCTTGTAAATTGCCTTCTCAAAATTTGCACACGCATCCGATATTATTAAAACTTTGATAAAGTGTTTAGTGCTTTACCAACTTCACGACAGACTAGTTTTGAAAAGTGTGAACTCGCCGTTTATTTTTTAATTAGCCGTGTTGCGTCGATCTCCATGTATTCTCCCATAGGGCGGGCCGCCTCCTGGAACCCTGAGTACCACGTGACTCGCGCCGAGCTGCTCTGTCGGCCATGTTGTCGGCGAAACACGCGGATCAAAGGATTGCGCTACTCTGCTCCGTAGGAGCTATATAGATGCTCTGGGCCAAGCGAAAGTGGCGAAAGTTGAAAGTGGCGCGTTTGGCATGCTCGGCATGTTCGGCGTTTCGGCGGGCTTCTGATGAGGTATGTCGGGTCCCCTGCTTGTCATATCTCTAACATCAGCGGTTTTATGGGCTCACGTTCCGAAATCGTTTTCTCGTGCATAGATTATTTTTCGTATTCATAGATTTGACGAAATAGTGGTATCCGAACGAACTTTGCGTCCTTTGACCGTACGTCTGTCTGCACGTCAAAGCTTTTTGACGTACAGTCAGGAGACAATCGATATACAGTCAGAATCGCCACCAGAAATCTTGACGGCATTTCGCGGCGGCCGACTGCCACCTGGGCCCGTTTGCTCGAAGCGCTAACCGCGGCTAAAGTTAGCCGCAGTACCTAGGAGAGGGATTTTTTAATCACGTGACTGGTTCGGTAGGGATGCGGGGAAACATGGCGGTGCCACGGTGAGTGAACGCCGCTCGCTTTGGAACTAATATGTCGTTGTAGCTGCAATATCGGGCGCGTTAGTCAGCAACGAATGGTACAGGAGGCTTTCGCTTTTCCTAGTTCACTTAAATCGCAAAGCATGAGCAATGACCTCGCCGCATTTTTTAGATAGTCTTTCGAATCTGGCCATTCTTAAGCCTAAATAAACGCGATCATTGTCGGCATGGCAACGTCTTTGGAAAGCGGATTGCCTTGACTCAATCGGCCGGGTTATGGAAAAAAAATTAAAACAAATGGAAAGCATGCAACACATAAAAAGAGCTTCACTTTTTTGTGGTTTGTTTTAGCTTAATTTTAATGTTGCAGCAACTTAATTACTCACGTTTGTTCGGTCTTCGGGAGGCGGAAGAAGAGTTTTCTAACACATCGCAAAAACTTTGACATGCCTACCATCTCCAAGTATGCGCTGGTGTATGCCCGAAGGCGGCCGGTTGATCAACAAACGATGACCCTTAGCAGACGTTCCGGCGTACACAAATAAAATTTGAACATAAATGCATAACGAGCCTGCACTTTTAATATATTTAATAAATACCAAAAGCACATATGCAGATTTCGGATTAGAAACTCAATCGAAGGCGAAAATAGGAGGTTATCGCAGACGATAATGGAAGAAACCAACAACAACAACAACAATGTTGCAGACGGCCTTCAAAATGTCCGGGCACAGCGTAGTAGACGGACTCGCGGTAAGCGCCGAAGTGAAGCAAAGAGAGGAAAAACTAAGCCAAACAAAGCAAAACAAAATACGCGATGGTCGAACGTCAAGTAAACAAAAAGGGGAAAAAAAAAACAACATAAAAGCAGGAGGAAGAAAGAGACCCGACGGCGTAGCGTCTCCTCAAAAATAAAAAAATAAAGCAGACTTTGAAAAATGGAAGGAGTTGCTGACGGTCCAACGGCCGGTGTCTGCTTTTAGAAGACGACGAACACGTTGGTCGTCCCGGACCGAAATCACTTTTATTTGCACTACGACGCTCCCCTCGTTGTTTTTTTTTGTTTTTTTTCTTTTGGACGCGCACGGCTGCTTCTCTTGTAACTCCGCTTTTATTAATTTCAGTAATAGCGTCAGATTTGCATGTGCACAATCGACTTCTTCGAGAGCATACTGACATCGCAATAACGTACGTGGTTCAAAATTGCCTTTTGCGTCTTCATCCCATTCGACAAAACTGTTATAATTGAAGTAAGACATTCATGAGAAATGGAAACTGCAACAACGAAACGAATTCATTGATAAGAGCAGTAAAGTTGAAACGTAGCTTCATTCTAAAATGTTTGTACATTGCACTTTAAAAAAAAAAAAACAGTGCGAAGGTACATTCGTGTTTTGTCTCGCTTACATAGGTTGTGACAGAGTGTTTTCTTCAGGAGAGCCCCGAAATTGCAACCTGAAAGCTCTAACATCTTCCTCACGCGAAGAAGATGTCCTTCACTTATGAGGTGGCACCTATTTTTCAACATTAAAAAAAGCGAATACCCGCGACAATTTTTTTCATTGGTCTCCTCGCACGGAAATAGGCAAAACCAATGCGTTGCGGAGGATTCGTCTGCCTAGCGAGGCTCCGAGCTCGCTAAGGGTGCTGGGATCTCTTTTTCGCCCGCGCTCCGCGGGCACCCTCCTTTCGCCAAGCTACGGGGTGTTCGCCGCTTGGGGAGGTCGGGGATCTACCAGCCAGAGCCTCTGCTACTGAGCAAAACGTCGTGCGCAGGCCTTGTCTTCTAGGTGGTATTCCGCTCACTCACCGGGGCACCGCCATGTTTTCCCTGCGTCCCTATCCAACCAGTCACGTGATTAAAAAATCCCTCTCCTAGGTACTGCGGCTAACTTTAGCCGCGGTTAGCGCTTCGAGCAAACGGGCCCAGGAAACCATCAGAAAGCCGACAAGCGGAGTCTGACTGGAGTTTGACTGTCGGTCAGAGTAACTTGTTGGCCAATCAGACGTGCTTGACGTACAATCAGGCACAGACAGGTGTCCACTAGAAAACATCGACTGCCAGACAGCGTTACATTGATGGATTTTTCCTTCGGGTGGTGAATGGAGTACAGCAACAATTAGGATTAGCAATTGTTAGCAGCAATTTCAACAGTGTGTTTAGAAAGGACGGTGAAAGCTCCCATTTAACGCGTTCTTAAACCAGCACCGTCAAAGTTGACAGTCTGATAATGTTACATTACTGAATACAACAGCACCATCAGCATGGTTGAAAAAAACACATTTAGGTGAGGACTCTGACGTGGCGGCCACATTAAGTTAGGCGCACCGAGCGCTTCTCTCGCACGGGGACTGATGGCGCCAAAGTATGGGGTCCCTCCTAAACCGACCGCTCCGGTTGTTTCTCCAAGCGGTGGACTCGCTTACCGCTTCTTGTTGTACGCACAGTGGAAGAAACACATTTCGGTGATGACTCTCTGTCCGACGCGGCGGCAAGATTATATTAGACGCACCGCACAGAGATAGATCGAGCCCAAGTATGGGGTTCCTTATAAACCGACCGCTCCCTTTGTTTCTCCCACCGGTGGTTCCGCCAATCCCTCACTCACCGCTTCTTGTTGTACCGCACCGCCGCAACTCCACCACAAAGTCGCCAGAGTCCGTAAATGTGCGTTCTTTTCCTTCTTCTACGGGTTAAGCTTCACCTTCGTACATGATGGTGGCGCCTGTTATCGACACAGCACCAAATCAAAACACGAGGTCAGCCACTGGCTGCACACCACCACCATCACCACCACACCATCACAGCGCGAAAAGGCGATCACGGTACGCCGCTGACACCGTGGCCTCCGAGGAGGGACCTCATACCGCAGGAAGAGCAGCCAGAGTCATCACCTAAATTTGTTTTGTTCCACCGTGACTGCAAATGAGGGCTCTGGAGCATTGTGGGAATTGTGAGGGTGTGGCGCCTTTTAGCTTAACCAAGTCTAGGCTTCTAGAGCTTTTACATGCCAGGTGGCGCACGCTGATGCCGGAACTGCAGCGCCATTTATAATGCCTTCATGTATCCAGGCGAGCTAACGGTCTTCAAACGTTGTAGGAACAAGCTGCATTAAGATGGCAATTTGGGCTAGTTGGTTCATGATCGAGTATAGGCGCCGAAAAAACAAGGAGAAGAAGAGACGTGAACACTGGCGCACTCGCAACTAACATTTATTGAAAAAACTAATCCCTTACATAGCCATGAGAAAAACCCTTCGTCACGACTAGGCAAGGTGTAGACCCCTTTCCAGAAATTCAAATTCCTTTGTCGATAAGGCAATTGATGTGTCACTCGTGCACATCTTCCCTTCACCTTGATTTCAAAGGCTTCGTGGAGCTCCCTGGATATCTTATCTGGGTATTTGGCCAGAAATGTTGTGTCTTTAAATGACGGGGAGCAGAGGCAGCGGTTGCAGTGTGTTGCCAGATGTCCAGATGGGGTTGCTCGTGTGGCCGCGTCATGTTCACGTGCGCGATCGTTGGCCGATGCTTCAACGACCGCGCACGTGAACATGACGCGGCCACACGACTACCCCATCTGGACATCTGGCAACACACTGCAACCGCTGCCACCTACTCCCCGTCATTTAAAGACACAACATTTCTGGCCAGATACCCAGATAAGATATCCAGGAGCTCCACGAAGCCTTTTAAATCAAAGCGAAGAGGAAGATGTGCACAAGTTGACACGTCAATTACCTTATCGGCAAAGGAATAAGGAATTTGAATTTCTGGAAAGGTGTATACACCGTGCCTAGTCGTGACGAAGGGTTTTTCTCACGGCCATATAAAGGATTAGTTTTTTTCAATAAATGTTAGTTGCGAGTGCGCAGTGTTTACGTCTCTTTTTGTCCTTGTTTTTTTGGCGCCTATCATCGAACCAGCTGAGTTTTTTGTATTGGCGGAAATTAAACAAAAGGTACCTAACGAGCTCAACTCCGGAAACAAGATCGGCATTCAAAATTATCGCCCGATATCCTTAACAACGAAATGCTGCAAACTTTAGAACACATAATTTCTAAACATATAAATAAAAACTTACAGGAAAATAACTCACTGTATGAACACCAGCACAGGTTTCGGCAGGGTCTTTCGACAGTCACGCAACTGATAGAGTGCATATATGAGTTTGCCTCAGCAATAAACAAACGAGGTCAGGTTGACGTAATATTTAAATATGGATTAGTGTGAAGCATTTGACCGGCTACCCTATGACAAATTAGTACAAAAATTAAACTTATTGGGATTAAATCAGGTTTTGATATCATGGATACGTTCTTATTTAGAAGAAAGAACGCAGTATGTTAACTGTAATAAAGTTTGCTCTCCTCCTTTAGCAGTTTACTCTGGAGTACCCCAGGGATCAGCGTTAGGGCCCCTTTTTTTAATTTATATAAATGATATAGACACAACTTTCCCCCTCGGTTCAAGTTAAATTGTTTGCAAACGACTGTATAGTCTTTTCAAAGTGGCTACAGTTCAGGACCAGGAAATACTCAACCAGTCCCTGGAAGAAATCGTTTCGTGGAGTAAGAAACGGGGTATGGTAATTAATTTTGATAAAACTGTCACTTGCTGTATTACAAATAAAAAAAAAGGTCTTAGACTTCCGTTATTTTCTAGGCGGCATTGAACTTAATAAAGTAGAATAATTTAGGTATTTAGGAGTTATTTTAGCTAATGCCCTGCGGTGGAATAGTCACGTGGATTACTTATGCGCCAAGGCTTATCAGAAGTTAGGCTTTCTTAGAAGGCATCTTAGACATGCAAATAGAGATGTTCGATTAGCTGCGTATAAATGTTATGTGTCTCCAATTTTGGAATACGCGGGGTGCGTATGGGACCCATACAGGAAGCAGCAGGTTGCGCAAATTGAACGGATACAGAGTCTGGCACTTCGGTTTGTTTTTTCTGAGTATAGGCGCACCGAGTCAGTTACGGCAATGAGAAATGAAGTGCGGCTTGATTGTTTAGAGAAAAGAAGGAAAGTGTGTAGATTAAAGGAATTATTCGCTGTGGCTAATGGCTTGACAAAGATTAACCCTGCAGTGTACATTTCACCTTCAACATCACGCTCCAAAAGAACGAGCAATACTAAAGCAATTGCACCTTACCAGCACAAAAATGATGTCTTTAAATACTCTTTCCTTTGTCGGACTATTATTGAGTGGAACACCCTGCCAGAGCAAGTTGTCAATTGTCGTAGTCCTGAATTATATGAAGCACAGCTGAATGAATTGTTTAGTTAAGTTTTGCATGTGAAAATGTATTATTTGAGCATGCGTGGGTAGCTGCAACCTACCTGCGCTCGCATCACACGGTGAGTGCATGATTGAGTTCCTTATTTTTTTGTGTGTTTTTCCCTCCTGTGTAGACCGACAGGTCCACAGTATTTCAAATAAATAAATAAACTGCCTCCCGTAACAAAAAAATAAAAAACGAAAAACACCTTGGATGCGTGAGTCTCGCTCTTTTGCCACGTGGCCCACGCGTGATAGCCCACTAAAAGAAAAAGAACGGTGGCCCGTTCAGAAGGATGGTTTATCCAAAAAAGGGAAATGAACGGACATGCTGTGATTGAGGGTTTCTGAACCCATGTGGGCAACGAAGTGAACACAGGTGGCTGCAATGTTTGCCGTCTGCCGAACACAGCGAACCAACACGAACGTAGGCAACGTGGTTCTCTCCCGCAGTACGGCGGTAGCAGCAAACGACGAATCAGCGATCGTCACAGTTACCATAACACCTCACGCGCGCCGCTGGAGGGCACACGCTACTTTCCAGAAAGGTTCATTATGCTTCGTCTCCACCTTCCAGTAACTTTAGTCTCACCTTAGCATGGACTATTGTTAGCCGCGCGTGCCAAAATCCCGAGCTAGTGCTTCGTTGCAGCTTGGGTCCACTGACGCAGCCGCATGATACAAGCGCGAGCTCTATGCTTCCAGCGTCCCTGCCAAGCACGCGCGCTCGTGCAGTACAGGCACTGTTCAGGGCCACGACGCTCGACTGCCTTGCTAGCATCGGCTGCGCTCGTGGAGCCGCTACAGCTGAAATCAAAGTGACTAGCTCGCGCTTTGATGAAGCTTCGGCGACTAGCACATAGCGATCGGTGCAGGCGAGTGTCTAGTCAAGGCAGTCGAAGCTCGCCGCTCGCGCTTGCATAAGCCTTCGCAGTTAGTCCGTGCTATGTTGAGATGAAGTATAGCAAAGCACCAAGGAGCGTGCAGCGAGTGGTTACACCGCTGCACGTGCTGCCGTCCGCAGCGGTAACTTCTAAAATAACATCTTTCACGTGCGTTCGTCATCGCTTTATTTTGGTTATCTATGTTAAATCTTTTACACGGGAAACGCGAGCGCGTACGACGCGTGTACTTACATTGCGAGCACTTTCTTATAGTCCGAAAATGTATCTCCAACCAAAATTTGAAAGGCAACCCGACGTTTCGAAACCAACTTGTTCCTTCTTCAGGGGTGACTGAAGGCACGCGGACACAGCAGAGTTTTGAAAACTCGGGTTGCCTTTCAAATTTTGGTTGGAGATACATTTCCGGACTTTAATTCTCACTCAACCAGGACGGATTTCTGCCGAATATGTTTACTTTCAAGACTTTCCTTTATGTTTGGGTAATTTAGCGATAGGTCTACTATATGGTACGTATGTTTAGACGACCGGGTTAGCCTGATTGGGCGACTAGTCTGTCAGCTGTAGATGATAAATTTAGCCAGTGCACTACAGCCTTTAGCCTGAGGCTTGGCGTCGTTCAAAAAGGTGGTTGCCGGCGCGTTCGAAAGCATGGCTGCTGGCGCGTTCGAATTTTCACCCGTGGCCATGGCGGTAGCCGGCGTTGGCTGCGGTGTCGTCGCATCGACCTCAGGCGAGGTTGTCTCTGGTGGACTCGGATGGGGAGGGCACGGTAGACTCGTAGACTCGGTGGGGCCGACGGCGGGTGTCGGGGCGGGTGCGCTCGATGCTGCAGGTGAAGGGGTGGCAGGGGGTTCATCCCGAGGGGTCGATGCCAGCTTGGCCCGGGAACTCGTCCAGGCTCTGCCCGGCCACGGACGAGTAGGTGCGACGTTGGGTGCAGTCCACCGTCGCGTGGGCCGCCCCGCAACGTCCGCCACCGGCCGCGCATCCGGCGGAGTCGTGGCCGAAAGCGGCGCAGCGGGTGCAGTAGTGCACATTGCAGGCCGCCTTGATGTGGCCCTCGCTGGCACCGGCGGCACATCGTCAGAGGCCGCGGTAGTCAAAGGTTGCCCGATGGCCGGAGACGCGGAGGAAATTCGGGACAGGCGTCGACTCTTTCATCTCCATGCGTATGTATGGCCGTGCCCGTCTGCAGGGTGTGGTGGTCTTGCTACACTCCAAAGCGGATGTCCAGGACCTTCGCGTAAGGTGCGAGGGCAGCTGCGAGTGCTTCGTTCTTGACGTTGACCGGCAAGAAGAGGCATGTTATTTCTCTGACTTGCGGTCCGACGGGGACGTTCGGAACGAGGGTTCCACCGAAGCTCCGGTGTTGACGATGCGGCTCATAGCCGACGACGAGGTGACGGACAATCGGAAGTTGCTTGCTCCCAGGTGTTGTACAGAAAACAATTTGGCAGTGCCGACAATGCCCGTGGCCGCGTCGAAGATGGAATCCACAGACGCGCCCGGCGGGCAGGAGACGTCGAAGGTCAGAGCCTTCGTTGGCTGAGGGGAGTCACCGGGTGCATGCTGCACCTGTAGCAACCCTGGCCAGAGACGGCAGGTCCGGGGTTGTAAACGAAAAGAACGTAGAACCGAGGACAGATACAATCTTGTAAACTTTGCCATGGAAATCGCCATCTCGGTTCATTCAAACCTTCGAAGCTTCCAGAGGGTCGTTCTTAACCAGTCGCGCCAAGATCACCATGGAGCATCATCGTACTGGAAGTGTTCCTTGCCAATATAAGTCTTTGATACTGTGCAGGCAATCAACTTATCAATCATGCCTACCTCTACGGATCTCTTACACTTGTATCGTTCTTCTTGCGTATTTTAAGACAGTAAACTTATTTTTCAGTGCCTCCATGCACCGACACACCGTGTGGTGGTGGTACAAAGTTGCATGCTTGTTTCGCCGGTGTGTGTATAGCAAAATCTCGGTACACACGAAACGCCTTCAAAAATCTACCCGTCACCAGCGAATTTAGATAGGCTCACGAAGAACGGAGGCGTCTAGGAGAAATCGCACATTTTGTGGACCAAAATGTCGACCATACGGGAGCTTGGCGCTACTTTTCTAGGTTCCAGTGTTTTTAATTATACCTACTCACCTCCTGGTGAAGCGGCAGGGCCTAGCGATGCGGCAGTAATTAAGCGGCAACGCCCCTAAATTAGAGCACACGTTTTCTATGTTACACTCTACCTGTAGGAGGTGTAAAACATATTTAGCTGCTGATTGAAATCAAAATAGATATCCGACTACATTTCGTGATATGAATTAATAATATTGAGCTTTAATCTTACTTCCAGGAAAACGAATGTGCCCAGCAGAGGCGCCCACCAATATTCAAATATTCTTGTATCTCACAGCAATTCTGCAAAAGTTTCATGTGGTGCCTGAAAATAACGTTCCAGTTGACTTGTCTGTGGACTGCGTGACCTTCAACGTTCCTAAAATGCAGAAATTACGCTTAATTCCACGCAAATAGCCTATACTATAGTCATGATTTACTTCGTTTGTTTTAAGGGCAATTGTGCTGGGCTTACAATGTTAATAAAATATGCCGATTGTGCTTTTGTACTGCGTTGTATCAAATTCTGCATGAAGTTGTTCAAAAATAGGCGCAGTTAGAGTTTCTTTACCACTGTCAGTATAAGTTCTTTGGTTCGCGGTTCAAAAGTGTTTGCGTTGTACTTATTCATAAAACGTGGAGCTAATTTAGAGATTGAGCACATCCTATAATTAATACATGCATTCATTCATGGAAACAACTGAAGTGCAATTTCTTTCTAGGTGGTAGTATTTCCAAATGAATTAATAGGGTGTTAGCGCAAAATATTTTACAATTATTTTTGGCCTGCTGCTTTTATATGATAACCTTGAAAGTGAAGAAACATATGGCCTGCTTGTAGCGAGACGAAAGTAGGTTCTACACTCCGTAATAGACACAATTTAAAATATATGTTGACATATTTAAGCATGGAGGCGTTTTTTTAAGTTATATTTTTTCTCGTTTTTTTTAGTCTTAAAAACGCATTTTGATCATGGCTTATTTTCCAAGCTGGAATTGAGGGTCCCAAGGCCAAGAATGGTCTAGTAAAGGAACGAAATTTTATTTTCCAGTAGCCTTACTACAATATCTTCTTTGACATTGACAAAGCCACAAAAGGTAAAAAGGAAATTCACTCTTGCAGTGCCGTTGCCAGGTTCTTCTTCCTAGATTAATAAGATCAGGCCCTATGGCAAAACAAATCTGCAGCTAAAACTGGCGATAAGTTGATGGAATGCTCAATTCCCTTATCTGTCTCCACAGGCATATTAATATTATGTTTGTAGTGGATACCTGTGTAACATTTGAAACATTCCATAGATTTCAGGGCACGAAACATCCTCGAAGCAACTCGGTGCTGTCTAGCTTGTCCGTTGCAGGGTTCACATTAACCGTCTGAATTAAAAAACAAGTGTGTGTGGTACACACAGTTGTTCTTGCTCTGCACAAAAGTACCGCAGAGATTGTTTTGATTAAATTTTGCAAACGGTTTCATGCATAACTCTTGCCATTCAAGAGAACCAAGGATCGTGCTGTGGAACACAGGGCTACCTCTTTCCCTCGATCCCCAAACTTGGCTGTGGTCATATGGGATGAGCACTATACCGGCAGGCCGTGTGTCACTGCTGTGTGATGCGTGTTTACACCTTCCCCATCTAAATTTCTAATTTACAGTGCAGCGGAATAAATGCTAGTTCTGAGGGCATGTTTGGTGAACGCTCCAGAGAGGCTTAATTGTGCAGTTGTTTGCGGAAGAAAGTTAAATTCACTCATGTAAAAAGCAAGCTGGTAAATAACAATTTTATGTGTCCTTTCACTGGCAAAGAAAGATAGGCGTATTATCTAAAATGTGACTTTCACAAGTGTCTATGGACATTGGGTTGCATGGTGCACTCGTCGTGACGAGGACTGGAACGGCGTAACGAGCACAGGAGTAAATATGTCTAGGCCCCAGCGTCCACAAGTGTTTGCCCAGTGAACCGACAAACAGCACTTATAGTCCCGAGCACAAGGTGTCATGGCGTTTCAGCTCGTATTCGCCGTAACAGTACCCAATATTTCTCTGCAACCACGGCCCATTGTGGTTCGGTGGAGAAAATGTATAATCGCAGCTGTATAAAAAGCTACGCCTGTGATGATAGCCAAAGCGATCTTCAGTAAATGGAGCTCAAAATAGACTAATTAAATTTCTGCATGTTGACAACCAGCATGACAAAGTTGGAAATAATTGAAAATAATTTAACTGAGTTACTAAAGACTGTTGAGTATGAACAAATAGCACCTTACCATTTAATAATTAGAGCGATTGTTGTAGGTGTTAAGTATTGTAACACTCTGTACAGATGTCTGTGATTAGGACATTATTCCATCAGGCTTGTCATTATCATAATGAATGGTGCCTCTCTTCACATGCAAGCAACATGTTTTGCATATACTTCATTTTGCATTTCCTGAATAAAGAAACCAAGCTCACAAAGTGGGGCAACATGAAGTAATTTTGATGGCTGCAAACAAATTGCAGAGTTTGGCGTGTTGGGAGCAAAGAAAAACAACTTACTGCCCACGGCTAACAGCTCGGCAGGAGCATAGAGTTATTACAATAAACGCTAGAGGCTCAGCTGGCGCTAGTGTCTACGGGACTTCCGGTTGCAAATTGAAGCAGACAGCATGCAGTCTACTTTTCCAGCCTTCCTGTGTATTCCTATGGGAAAACGCGCGTGAATTTTGTCTCTTCGCCGGAAAATAACATGAATAACTTTTGTAATTTCGGTTGTACCGGATATTATGTACCTTTATTGGTATTGTGAAAGTGTAATTGCTTTAGTTACAGCATTTTTCTTTACCACTGAACGATGTTAAACTTCGCTCTATTTCAGGCCCAAACCCCTGTTTCAAGGAAGGTATGTGAAAACGAGCGACGGTTCTAAGCAAACTAACGTTCGAAAGGAATGTAGAGTGTGTTCAAGGTTTGCTAGCGTTTCGGTGGTGCTTATATATTGCTAATATGCCCGTCCTGTCATTGGATGAAAATGACTCCGTCGTGCATCTTTACGATCGGTTAAAGAAAAAACATCCGAACGCAAAAAAAATAAAGCACGTGAGCTACGAAAGGTGTGTCTTTTTATTATTTCCTATGTCGGGCAGTTTTTATCGGGCGTCTTCTCTCTGGCTCTCCCTATTTGCAAAGGTGTGGAGCGTGCGGGTGATGAACCCAGAACAAGCATCTTCGCACATATTCATGAGCAGAAGGAATAAAGCAGTGCTTATTTATTGCAAATCTGACTATATTACGTGACTTTCAATTTATTTTGATCATCTGCAAGCACAAGGAGTTACTTATCCAGTGTTACTGCGTAGTTCTTGCCGTCTTTCTCGGTTTTCTACATGTCCTTCGTTCGTTTGGCACGTATATCCCCCATGCTGGAAAGCGTCGACGCCGTGTTCGCGCTAACAGTGTCCGACAGTGCACAAAAATACACGTACGAAGCCGTTTTAGCACCGTTTTTAATGTGATGAATTTGAAAGAAAAACGCCGTAACTGACCATTTATTTCGTCTGCGTGACTGAGAAATGTTCCAATGTGCCTAGTACGTACAAGTTATTCGTGATATTTGCTCTTATAATCGAGCGCAGAGAGAAAATGCACTCGCTTTTTCCCATAGGAATACATTACCGGAAGTCAAATTTAGACTGCTTGCTGTCTGCTTCAAAATGCAACAGCACACTAGCGCCAGCTGAGCCTCTAGCGTTTATTGTAATAACTCTATGGGCAGGAGTCAGTCCCCTCTTCGGTTAGGTAGCGGAAAGATGGCAGCGGACGCTTGTTATCGGGCACAACAGGCCTTTTCTTCTTCACATAGTGAAATAAACCGTCTGCAAAAATAGAAGAGACAATCTCATCAAACACAAGAAGTTCTAAATGTTTGTGGAATTATATTTTCGAACCAGACTGTTTCGGAAGGGGCAGAACGGTGTTTTTCACTGAATAAAAAAGGGAACTAGAAAGAGCATCTAATATTGCAGGAGTATCCACAGAGGCTTACCAAAATTAACGATGGTTTCGTTATTAACCTAGTGATTATTTCCAAAATACAAAATTGCAGATTCTAAGCGACAGGAAAAAAATGAAAGCCGCTTACAACTCCCTGTAATGTCGAATAGACTACTTCCATAAACACCTGCATGCAACGCTGTGCGCGTTGCACGCTGGGAACTAGTTGGCCAGGGAGGAGAGTGGCATATGGTTTCGGTTTCGATCGACACGTCGACAAGAAATTATACACAGAGCGTGGCATGTTTTCTGGTCCCGAGAGCATAATTTCTGGTCCCTAAACGAACCTAAATGGCCAGACCTCGAAGCCATAGCACAACCCCGAGACGTATAGCTTGTCTTAACACATGCTTGTTGTATTTTTGAACTCGAGCCTTTCTGTTAGCGTTTCGAGGTATGTGAACGAGCCAGTGCTGGGAATCTCCAAACTGCGAAGCTCGGGAATCTTGCTTATGTACGAGTCAACAAGCTGTTACAACCAATAGGTATGCATACATCGAGCTCGCACCTTTACGTTAGTGTTGCTGGTCAGAAAGTTTGTTTGTTTTCTGCTTCCATAGACGAAATATAACTTTTTTGGAATAACTGTTTTTCTTAATACGCCTGAATACTCAAGGTAAAACTGGGAGTCGCTATTGAAAAGCTCCATTTAAACACACTTCTCATCTCTTATTTGTACTACCCCGCAGCGCTGCACGAAGTGAAGTCCCCACCCGCTTGCATTCCACTAATATTCAGCATCGCGTATGCGCATAAAGTTATCCTGGAATCGTATAGGCACATTCGCACATACAAACCGTTTTAAGAAAGCAAAAGTCGAGCAGTTGTGTGACGAATGTCGCACCGTTCACCGGAGGTGCGCCGGACGGGCATGACACCCTATGCGGTGCGCCAAACGAACGAAATCATTCCAAGCGGATTTGACGATTGCTAATGGCCATAATATTTGTTATGTATTTGCTTTCTTCCTGTTTGAGTATGCCGAGATAATTTCAGACACACGGTTCAGGCACATATCTTGGGCGTCAGTAAAAGCTCGTTCAAAAAGGCTTAGCGAGGAGTACGGGACGTTTGTTAGGGCCTCCGTCGTAGCTAGTTGATCTTAGCGTTTGCGAAAACTTAATCTTCTATCAGCATAAAATTTGAGCGTGAGATATGTGATGACACAAGGAAGACATAATAGTAGCTTTTGTGCAGTAGTTAGGTCGAATATATGGCGTTTCCTTAAACGTTCATGCGCCAACGCTGAGCTAAACTTTGATACTCCTGTGAGGATGAGGCTTGCTTTTCGCCCAATGAAGTAACAAGAAGCAGACGTTTGGCAAACAAAATACGTGTGGGGCTTAATGTGACCAAATTTCAGTTATAATTCACTGGTACTAGACGGGATTACTGACATTGAGCTCAAAGATGCACTCCTCTGGTGAGGTAACTAAGCTACGTCTTGCTACGTTTGCATACGCACGCATAATATCCGGTGTTTTGGGAACCAAGGAAAGTGCCCCCGTCTTCGCTTTGTATCGCTCGAGAATGCGTGTATCGTGCATTTGTAAAAAGTCAGATAATCGAAAACGCAAGCAGCGCGTTCGTTCGCGGCGTGGTAGCATGAGATGAAGGTGCTCAGTCGAAACCGAAACTGAGTGGCCAACTACAGGGTGTCACAAAAGCAAATTTACACGCTAAAATGGCTCGCAAAAATCGAAACCTTGACGGATCTTGTAGCAACTTTCCTCAAAAATGTCTTTAACTGGTTACATTGTTGTGCTAAAATTTCAAGTCGGAACTCCGAGTGCAAAGAAAATAAGAAAATGATAACTGATTTTTTCAACGACGAGCAGGCAGCTGTCGGGGAGACACCGAACGACGGCCATGTTTCTTTGCCTTATTCAGAGATGGCGCTACGGATTCACTGGACGATGACTGAACGAAAGGCGCTTTAGCCTTTTATCCAAGTTTTTGGTTGCTGTGGGATATTTGCCAAAATAAAACTGTTTGGGTTTTCAGTTAAGTTTCACTGTGCAGAAAGTGTCACGCCATGAATACGAATAACTAAAGCCGCCAATGTCTGCTCCTCAAATGACGTACCTCTCTCTCCGACGGTTCTTGTTTCGTTCATCGTCTGCTTTCGCAGTTTGAAGTTCGTGCTCTTGCCTCAGTGCGTTCCTAGAGAACACATCATCGACGCGTTCGAGACGATCAGTGACGACATGCGGGAGGCCGTCTTCCAGGACTACGAGAGGAGGCTTGGAAAATGCATCGAAAGTTCGCGGCGGGCCCGTTGAGCTGGGAGTTTAACTGTTTTAGTTTTGTTTTTCTTCCGAGGGTATGTGCGTGTGAACCAGTCATTTGACCGCAACTGCGAAGACCGCAGTTCAGATTTCAACGGCTCTTTCCAGAGCCTCCAAATCGCTGCTTTATCGGGCGCACTCCTGGCTGCCTCTCGTTACTCATTCAAACGTCAAACTGCGAGATCAGACGATGCACGAAACAAGAACCGTCGGAGACAGGGGGTACGTCATTTCTGGGCAGACATTGGCGGTTTTATTTATTCGTATTCATGGCGTGACACTTTCTGCAGAGTGAAACTTAACTGAAGCCACCAAACAGCTTTTATTTTGGCAAATATCCCACGCAGCCAAAAAACTTGGATAAAAGTGCCAAAAGCGCGCTTTTTCGTTCAGTCAGCGTCCAGTGAATCCGTAGCGCCATCTCTGAATAAGGCAAAGAAACATGGCCGTCGTTCGGTGTCTTCCCCCGTAGCTGCCGCTCCGCCGTTGAAAAAATCCCAGTTATATATTTTTTTTTCTTTTTGTGCTCGGAGTTTCCGACTTGAAATTTTTAGCACAACAATGTGACCGGTTAAAGACATTTTTTAGGAAAGTTGCTACAAGATCCGTCCAGTTCTCACGTTTTGCGAGCCATTTTAGCGTGTAGAATTTTCTTTTGTGACACCCTGTAGTTCCCAGAGTGCGCTGTGCGGTATTTTGCCGCGATGGGGCGCGTCGGTTTTGGAAGAAGTCTATTAGAGCTCAGCTCTTGAGGAGGAGGGAAGGCACTTAGGGTCGTGGTCTCGCCGGGGTCACGTAACCCCGGGAGGAGTCACGTGACCTGGGGTCGCATGACCTGGAGAGCCACGTGACCTGGGAGGTTACATGACCTCGGGGAGGTCACGTGGCCTGCTGGTCACTTGACCGGCGGTCACGTGACCTCGGGGGTCACGTGACCTGGAGGGCCACATGACCTGGGGGGTCAGATGACCTCGGGGGTCACGCGACCTCGGGGGATGTCACATGGCCTGGTGGGTCACGTGACCCTGGGGGTCATGTAACTTCGGGGTTGCAAGCACTCAGGTTGCATGCAACTCAGGTTGCATGCGATTAGGCTGCATGCAACTGAGTTGCTTGCAACGCGTGGTTGCGGCGACATGCAATGCTAAGTTGCATAAACAAAGCAGGTTGCATACAACCTGAGCTGCATGCCACGACGCGGTTACGCCGACGGCGACGCCGACACCGCTCTAGCCGGAAATGGGCATCTAAGGGCTGCACTCTAAAACTGCACTTTCTTAATCAGTTGCAGTCATGTACGATATCAAATGCATTATGGGCAGGCCTTCATTTTCGGATAAGCCCAGATATTGTCACGAATGACAAATGATGCCGCGGCAAATAACTAAGGAACTTAACGTTTAATGGGGCGAACTTGTGCCCAAAACAAAATAGAAGGTTAAGCGTCGCAGGCGTCGATGTCGACGAAGCAGCAGGATCGAACGCTGAAGCGAGTCTAACTCTGGCTCGCCACGCGGAGCCCCTTATGTAGACGCATGGGCTTCTGGAACAATCGGCGTAGTTAGTTTGGTGCGTAGAACATTCTAACCTCGAATAAGCAACAGGGTTCTCGAATTTTCCAGAAGGCGACATGACAGAAACAACAAAGGTGTATTCACAGCCAGGCATCGAACCTCGGTTTTTGGCGTGGGAGGCAAGCGCGATAACCGTTAGGCCATGGGAGTGCTGCTCGGCTAGGCCAGCTGCGCGCGAGGCAATATTTCCAAATTTTCGGAACCCGAATGAGTTTCTGGAACTCAGGTTAATCCCCATTTTCTTCTGAAAGCCCGCCTACCTGAGAGGTGAAAACCAGTTAAACACATGAAAATTGAGTCATTCCGGATCAGTTTCAAAAGTACCTCCGAGGTCACCCGGCAAAAAAAGGAACATGGAACCTAATTATTGTCATATTTAACAATATTTAAGCATCTGCTTTTTTGCACTCCCCGCCTTCTTAGTGGTTCAGTAGACTTAGGTAACAAAGACTATTTTAATTCAACAAGGCGCAGAACATTTTGATATATACGGTGGCGCTGCGTGGTGGAAAACGTGCGCAGCTGATAACATTAATTTACCTGGCCTCCCGATTGGCCGCAGCAATCAAAGATTTTCCTCTGAGCGCAAAGTAATAAGTATGATTATGAATTCACAATCCTAATCCTTTATAAAAGTTGTTTTTACCGAGGTTTGAGAGAGATAAATAAAAAATAGAGTTTGAAAACTGTGGAAAACACGAGAACAGCACCTAGTTGACGCGCCTTCGACTTACATGTGAACTTTCAAGTATAAACAAACAGCTTTAACTTTTATATAATTATTTGTAATAAAGCATGTTGGAGTAAACTGTGTACTAAACTGAAGCTTGGCTTATTTAACATGGCGGCGACCACCGTTTTCCCCATTGTCCCATGTGCCGTGCTCGACCCTTTTGCCTTGAATTGGTTGTCCTGTTATCCACATTCTACGATCCGCATCAGCCACAAGCATGCTGTGTGCCCGCCAGAAATAATATCCAGTCTTCTCGAAAGCAAGGCCCCCACTAAGGCTGCTCGGTCCGTCGCTGGGATGTCATCGGCACCTACGAACCGCGTCCGCGAACCTCACTTCGTTTGCTTGGTTCCTTTGAGTTTCCGGCGACGAACCCCCAGCCCTGGCGTCATCCCTACATAACCTAGCTGGTGAAAAACAATGTGCGACAACGCGGCGTTTTTCGAATGCGATGACTACGATCAATGGCTCTTCATACCTCAGTTGCCCCCTTTCAATTGTGAGCCTTTCGATGTGAACGCTCTTACCTTCAGTGTCCCGACACTTCAAATGGTGATTCTACAGGCGACGTTGGGAGACCTGAGCCTTTGGCGTTGCTTCAACTCGCATAGTGATTAACAA
>JAZHYW010039494.1:0-64284 GCA_037355805.1 Ixodes ricinus | reverse complement strand
AATGCCAACTCTAGCTCACCTTCCTGTTTCTGTACCTAATTTGTAAAGAGAGATACATTTTCTCGACGGAACATGATTCACATGTTAATAACAGAAAGCAGTTTTCTGAAGGATTGGTGGAACGTAAAAATCCTGAACATCTTCGAATATCGCTGTCTTCCCCTCTGGCATTTGACAGAGATACGAGGGAAAGTGAGCAGTTGGCACAGTACACTCACACACATTCTTCGAGGAGTGGTCGTTTTTTAACCCACCAAGTCTAGGCGTGCAAGAAGTTCCTTAGGCCTATATCGGAGTTGGGATGGGCCGCTTTGAATTTTTTGCTTGACGCTTCCCTAATTCATCAAGTCGTGACCACCGCTTCGTGACATAGTTTTCTTTTCCGTCAACGAAAAGCCGCATGAAATCTTTCTTATTCTGGCTTTGCCTTGAGTAGTCCGTAGCGGATTACGTGTAATACGTTATAGCAAGAGCCACATCAGTTTTGTCAGTTGGATGTCCTACGCCTAAATCATCTGTCGCCCAAATCTCCATTTCCTCTCCTGAGTTTTTTTTTTTTTCACTTGTCCCGCGTGCTTTGTGGATTCAGGGATTGCTTACACAATATATTTATTTTTTTGGGACCGGAGGGTAACAAAAGTTAACAGGATGGTAGCGTTCAATTTGCGACGTGCCTTTGAGACAGGCCACACGAAAGTTGCTGACCCACTCTGCGTATGAAGAACATGACCCCTCAATTGTCCATGTTCCGAGGTGCTCCGTAAGCATGGCTCAGTTTACGACGTATTTTCTTTTGGAACTTTTTGATCCAGTCCGAATGGTTTCCGTTTAACATACCCGGCACGAATGCGCGGACTTACGAAAGAGTTTCAGCGGTGTCACACTTACTTTGACAGCGTCAATTGCTTCCGCCATCCCTCGAACCAGGTTTTCCACGTCAACGAATGATGCGTACGCGGGCGACAAGGAATGGTGACGATGAGTTTGATGGCAGATGTTTTCTGCCCTCGCTGATGTTCTTCGATCTCACTGCAGAACATTGTGTAGCAACTCTTCACACGGCATCATTGGGATTTACGTGCTCATCGTCCTCGGTCGGTAGAACTTGGCTGAAAGCTCTGAAACTTTACGGAAATTGCGATCAATAGACCATTGACTTGTACCTCCTTAATTAGTCAGCGCATGCTCGCCGGTCAGCACTGAACTTGCAAGTCATAGCACAAACGAACACTTCTGGCTTTCCGGAAGCGAGAGAGTGCACTTTTCAAGTACATCAGGCTTAGAAACGGCGATAGAGTAAAGATCCAGCACTTCGAGATTGCTTCCCCTTTAATGCCGAGACATCTCAGGTAGGGTGCATGGGAGGCGGAGGAAGGGAAAAGGAGGGGGCGCCGACAAGTCAGAGCTGTACTCTAAATGCCCGGTATAGCGAAAATCCGTGTTTTCCATTTCACAAAGAGGCCATTGAAGCCCGCTGAATACACATACGACAGACAGGCGATGGCTTGATGGAGCAATCCACTAGGTGGCCGTCTAACTTATACCATCTGTAACTCAGAGCCGGAAATGGGCACTGAGGGGAAGTGGTGTCTACTACCAAGGAAATCCGCCCCGAACTATGCGGGAAGTTTAGGTCCAGCTCCGAGCAAGCTTAATAATACCGCATTTTTTACCCGGCATTAAGCACAATTGCCTTTATTCATGGGCTACATGCTAAAGCGAGTATTATTATTAAGTCATTAATCCTATCCATGCTCCAATATTGGCAATAACAGAAACCATGCAAAGGCGCATTCACACCGCACATTTTAGGAGATTCAAGCTTTGAACCAGCAGACTTACAAACAAGATACTACACTGCAGGTATTAGTAACATCTCGTGATGAAACCACGGATCATACTTTACTGTTACGTAAAAATTTTGAACAATTAAAAAATTGGGGTAGAAAAAACAAATCCTGAATGTGCAAGATTTTTGAAACGTTGGTTAATTCAAACGTATGCAGCAAATGTTTCTCTCTTTGCATACAATATTGAATTTGTAATGAACGAGAAGAACCTAGTTTAGGCTTTTTTATATCGAAGTCAATTAAAGTATCGTTAAGAGGTAACGTGTAACAAATTGCCAAAACTTTGCAAAAATATTGAAAAAGTACAGTTCGTCATCTGAAAACGAATTCCGAAATATGTATTTTCTTTTATTTCAAGGAACACAATAGAAACTGTCTTGAAATTGTCACCACAGAGTCGTAGTCCAATAGTTTGATAATGGACAAAATAGCAAATGGTTAAACATGCCACCTCCGCAAGGTTGATAAAACGTCGTGTTTTCGCCTCAGCCGCTTGATTGGCCAATAACTTTAAAAACAAAAAAATCGCCTAGCTTGCCGTTTACGCTGTCTTTCAATTTAACAATGCTACCAAAACATTTTTTTTTCAACAAACTTAAAATTAGACCTTGAAACAGCGCCTGAGTCGAGATGAAAGACACCCATATACACTAGCATACTCACACAGGTGTGTGCGCGCACGTTACACACGCGTAAACGTTAATGAATGGCGTGTCCTGCCGGCTGCCAATACGCGAAGTATAATGCATAAAAACACTTCTACACAAAAGCCTGAAAATTGTTTGTATAATAATAATGATACTAAGAGATAAATTCAGTACTTGCGCATCTATATACTTGGCCCACTTTAGAGAAAATGCATTAACCAGATGTCAGCAACATTTTAACGTGTTCCTCCTGGTAGCTCGGCTACCTACCTCAGCGCGCTTTTCAATTTCATGCTTACCTGCAAAGGAATAGTACTCAGTGCTCATAAAAGCGGTTTCTTGCAGTATTGGCCCGTGGTCGGCATTTTAGGTCGCCCTCACTCACCCTCACCCACACCCTCACAGCCACACTCACTTAAGCCCCTCACTCACCCTCATCACTCACAGTCACACTCACCTTCAGCCCTTCACTCACCCTCACTGAACCTCACGGCCCTCACGCCCCTTACGCACTCACGCGCCCCTCACGTCCCTCATGGCCCTCACATGGCCCCTCACCGCGCCCTCACGGCCCTCACGCACTCATACCCCTCACGCCCTCACGCACTCATGGCCCCCTCACGCCGCTCACCGCCCTCACGCCCCCTCACTCACTCATGGCCCCCTCACGCCCTCACGCACTCACCGCCCTCACGGCCCTCACGCACTCATACTCCTCACGCCCCTCACGCACATCACGGCCCTCACGCACCGACCTCAGGCCACGCTATCACCGATGAAGCAATTTCCGCCCAGAAACTTGACGCCGCAACACCGAGCAACACGGGCTGCCTGACGTTCGCACGCCGCAGCGCAATTGCTGCACAATTTCGCCATCATCATCATGAAATCTTATTTTCTTGCACTATTTAGACACACAACCACGCGGTATAATCGTGTTTTTATGCATTTAGATCTTGTTAGAATACTAATGCATCTGTCTGAAACAGTTGCATTTCCAAAAACGATCAATTTCACAACCAGAACCAAGTCTTTGTTGTTATCATCACCGGCACGAAATATCGCGTGGAAATATTGCGTCCCTGATTGAATGCAGCCGCTTCAAACGTCTTCGAATTGCTCCGAGTATCTCGCTTGTTTCGAGCCGGACCCGATCTCAGCAAATCGTGTCGATCTAAGAAAGCTAGGAACAACCCGCCAGAAACACCAAAATTGCTGGGAAAGTTTCTCCGTATGAAACGAGCCTCACGCACTCACCGCCCTCACGCCCTCACGCACTCATGGCCCTCACACCCCTCACGCACTCACCGCCCCTACGGCCCTCATACCCCTCACGCACTCATGGCCCCTCACGCCACTCACACGCCCTCACGCCCCTCACGCACTCATGGCCCTCACACCCCTCACCCCCTCACGCACTCACCGCCCCTCACGGCCCTCACGCACTCACGGTCCTCACAGCCTTCTACAGCCCCTCACGGCCCTCACTCACCTCACACTCATGAATTTTCCTGGTTCAGAAACTCACTCACCCTCACCTCACCTGTGAAGATGAGGGTGAGTGAGGGTGAGTGAGGGCCTCGGCGAGTGAGGCTGGCCGAGGTATGATATTGGCTACGAATAAAGAAGCTACTCCAGCAGCCCGAAGCCGATCTGTTGGAAACCGAGGAAGCGCGACTGTCAAACTCGCCTTCACGACCAGGGGCCCTAATCAGGACACTTGGCGAAAAAGTCGGCGAGAAATCCGGCGGTTATGATTGACCGGCGCCAAGGTCAAGTGCGACGTAGGCCAATCACGGGTCGCCAGATTTCACGCCGACTTTGTCGCCAAGTGTGCAGATTAGGGCCTCAGGCTAGCAGTCAAGAGCCCGCTTATGCTTTCGTCTACTTTCGGAAAATGTTTCTTGAAATGTGAGAGTCGCCTGATAATAACATTTGATACAGCGCAAAGTGAGCAAACGTTCAACTTTGGATTTTAGCACCGCTGTCTTTATCATTCATGTGTATAACGAGTTGTTACTTTGCCTAGCTTTTCTGCGCTTGGCATCAGCCTTCAGTCGGGTCTAAAAAACCTACTTGAGCGAGAAACAAAAGCTGTAAATCAGTGTATCAAAGAGATGTTGACCTGAACCTCGCCGTTGCTCTGCGCCAGCGAAGCTACGACGCTAGCCAACATCAAGCTAAAAAAAGCATATTCAATGACAAATGAAAGGCGTTTACAACTCTGTAATGCCGAATTAGAACTCAGCTCTTGAGGAAGAGGAGGGAGGGCACGAAGGGGAGGACATGCCCCTTGATCCTCCTCCATACCCCCCCCCCCCCTCCTCCCCGCTCCCCTCCCATTTAGCGGGAAATTTTCGCTATCTTTCGCGCTAAATTATGCGAAAATTTCCCCCGCTATATTTAGCGGGGAAATATTGCCGCTAAATTTAGCTGGAAACTTACCAACATTTTCCAGCTAAATTTAGCGGGAAAACGGAATTGGTGTTGAGGCCACGTGACGTCAATTTCCCCGCTAAATTTAGTGGGGAAATTTTTTTCCGCTCTATTTAGCGGCAAATGATCGCTAATTTTTTTCCGATAAATTTAGCATGACGACACGTGACATCGGACGTGACGTCATGAGTTTAAAACTTTCCCGCTACATTTGGCGGGAAAAATTTTTCTCCTAATTTGGCGAGAAATCTTTCCGTTCTAAATCTAGCGCGGAACTTTGTCTGCCAAATTTAGCGGGAAAATTTCCCCGCAAATGTGTCGGAAAAGTTTCCCCGCGAAATTTGGCGGGAAAAATTTTACCCTCGTTACGTTACACATGACGTCACGTGTGACATCATTATGGGAAGCGTGCCATAATGCAACACGTGGTTACGCCGACGCCGACGCCGCTCAACCCGGAAACGAGCGCCTAAGAGCTGCGCTCTAAAATAATAGATGCTTGCTGATGTTACGTGCAAGCATCATGAGCCCTTCATGCCACGATAGAAACTGTCATATATTAAGAAAACGTTTGGGACCCCTGTAAAAGTACGCAAAACTAACGCGCGGGTGCTCTTTTTAGGAGCATGAATAGTACAGGAAAGCGGTACGGCAATTCAAACGTCGTCTATAATACTTTCAACTTTAAAAAAAAACACAATTTTCGAATGTTTACATTTGTTGCTTTTCATTTTATTTCCTCGTTGGATACGTAGCGGAACACAGCAGTCAGGCGGTTGCAGCGCGCCGCTTTCACACGCCGCAAACGGCCACAGGGCTTTGCCAGTCCCCTCAAAGATGGCGTCGGAAGGAAGGTTGGCGAGACGCCCGACAGATGGCGGGCGAGTGTGCATAAGCTCTATTGCTCGCTAGTGAAGCAAGAGTTGTCGCGCACCCACCCAAACACAAATAAGAAAAACTGAAGTATTTCTCTCCCCCTGTCGTGGCGGCCGGAAGTGGGGAAAATACCCTTTATATAGTAACATATATTTGAACACTCTTGTTTTATCTTTGTACTGAGCTTCATCAAAACTTTGAAAGGAAAATATAATAAAACAAACATCTCTCGTATAAACATCTTGCAGGGTTTTATTATTATTATTTTTTTCTTTCGTGACCAGAGCCTTGTGTGTCAAGTTCCTAGAAAGCTGGAGATGGGGTTTAGGTGGTCTTCATTGTTCGAGATGTCCCGCAACCACCAACTATATCAGGGAATTTTCAAAGTTTATATCAAGACTCATTAAGGAAATTCGGTCATTGCAGCTAGAGTTTCGTGGCTTCATGGGTATGGGTCGCATTTTGATATCCATGCCAATGGCTTCACATATGGCATGGGTTGCATTTTGATACCAGCATTTGATTGATTGTTCAGTCTTAGCTACTGCAGTACCTCGCCTCGCCCGCTTGCCAGTTTCGAGCTTAAATTCATGCCTATTCGTGCGGGAACTAGACATATGTGGTTTTTCGCAGTCATATAAACTAATTGTCATATATTGTACTGTTCCTTATTTTACAATAGTCTCATGTTTTTTTCCCCTTTTTTCGTAATTATCGACTTTGTTGTGTCTAGTCTGAGTAGAGCCCATCTCAATGTTTACTTAATCGAGCGCGTTTCGTCGTTATCTGAATTCTGTGAACGTTATGACAGATGCCATCGCTTTTTTTTAAATTTTGTAGAAGTTTAGGCCGAGACGTATAGAGTTTGAAAGTCACCCTTTATATAGCAGTTGCACACTTCACATGACAGCACCACGAGCGACACAAACAAATTTTGTAAATATTTGTGTAGTGCTGCCGGAAAAAACAACAACAACGTATACATACGTTTAGGTTCGCTAAAAAGAAAAGCAAAACTCTAAGATGTAAAAATAGTCACTGAAAACGTCATAAACTTCCTTTCTAAATTTAAGAAAGCAAAGAAAAACGTACGGTAGATTTTAAAAAATTCACCGAAAACACCAAGCTTTAGATTCCGAAGGAATTACTTCATTATTTCAAATGCACAGAATTGTATATATTCTCGTTTATTGGTCAAAATATTTAATCAAAAATAATAACAACGTTCAAGAAACATACAGAGCGTTTTTTTTAAATAAGTACAGATTTTCTTAAAAAATGAAAATGCAGTGGAAACTACACGAATGCAGCTTGCGCAAATGAGTTATACGGCCAGGAGGACATTATGTTCAAGAAAGAATGCAATTAATAGATGCCTAGTTAACAAAAAATCACTACTTACTTTTTAAATTAGACGTTTTATGACACATGCTTATAGTGAATAAATGAAGGTAATCAATGTCGAAGGCCAGCCAAGCTTTTAGAAATCCTAGATTGTGAACACAGTTTGAGTTATTCATAGTCAAATTTTATTCTGGAAATCTGACGATACCGAAACCAAATGCGCAAAGCCTGCTGCAAGGACAGCCCTCGTCTGATGCAGGAGGAACTCATGTTAATGACGAAATTTGCGTCACTTTAGCGTCACAGCGCGTCGTAGCATTCACTTTTGGTCAGTTAGTTTATGTTCGGGTTGTATTTTTAATTTGACTAGCACTTATCACTAAAACTTTTTTCAGTAATATCGCGCAGCAAAGCGAAGCAACTTGGCGTAGCCGATAGGCGGCTTATGACTTCAGTTCGCCAGCCACGGAACACAGATCGTAATCAGCTCCGGCAGGCTGTGACGTAAGGTGGTGAGGGAAATTTTGTCATTAAACGTGACCCTCTGGCGTCAAACGAGGGCTGTCCGTCTGGTGGGCATTGCGCGTTTGGTTTCGGTATCGACAGATTTCCAGAACAGACTTTGACAATGAATAACCGGAACTGCGTGCTCGATCCAGGATTTTTAAAAATTGGGCTGGACTTCAACGCTGATTACCTTCATTTCTTCAAAATAAACATGTGCCATGAAAGGTTGAAATTAAATAAGTAATTAGTGAATTTTCGTTGACTAAGTAATAGTTTAGTGGCATTCTCTCTTGAATATAATGTGTGCCTGGCCGTACGACCCTGTTGCAGAGACCGTATTTGTGTAGCTTTCATGGCTTATGTTTTTAAACAATGTGTATTCGATCAAAAAAAGAAAAAAGAAACACGTAAAAGCATTAACCAAATCAAGTGGATTAAGTGATCGCTGGCTGACCTGCACGAAGGAGTTTGTAGCGGGGCAAAGGCCTGGTCAGGCTTTAAGGCCTCTTGCTTCTTCCTCCACACCGGAAGTATTCCCTTTCTCACTGTCCGCCCCCTCTTCCCAAAAAATAAAAATACTAATAAAAACATATGCCACACGTCCTCCTTCGAGCATGCACCCGGACGAACACCTGCATACGATACACGTTCCTCATCGTGACTCCAGCGAAATTGACGCCGCGTAAGTTGCAACGCCGAGAAGCTTCGAAAGGGGTCATTTCGCGACTGTTGTCTGCTTTCGCTCGCTTGGTGCTCGTAGAAAAAGATAGGCTAGCGTGCTTGCTTATTGAGATGAACGGAGCAATCGCGGTTCAATGGTGCTGCAAGAATAAGAGAAGAACGAGAACGTGAAAACATCCCCATGGTGTGCAATTTCCTATATCCGCGAGATGAGAAACAATGTCACACCGCAGTTCATGTTCCCGTGGGATACTTGAAGCGAAACGCACCAACTGGAGTAGATTCTGTTTTAAGGAAAGATCGCCACAAACGTTGCATCGGCACAAAATAGACCCATTACCCTTACAGCCTTACATTACATTATTACCCATACAGCATTACATTACCCTCACAACCTTACATTACCTTACAGTACCCTTACAGCCTGTCATTACAGCCTTACATTATCCGCAGATTACCCGCGGATCATCCGCGGATATCCGCAGTCAACTGGCGGATGCGGATGAAATTTAGTCAAGTTTAGCGTACTGCGGATCGGATGCGGATTCCAGGGCGCTGGATTCGGATTGGATGCGGATATCGGCGCGTGCGGGTCTGCATTTTTTGCCGAGGTGGCCCATAAACGTGTGCGACCGCAGAGTGTATAGGTCCCACACAGGTCGATGATATGAAGTGCATCGTCGAATGTTTTTCAGAAGGAAATTACTCCCTCAGAAGAAAAGATAACAATTGGGAGAAAAGTTGGTCTTCACGACATGAAAGACCTGCATTTTACAGAAAGATCGCTTTAGAGAGTTTTATCTCGTCAAAATTGCTGTCCCAAGAAAAATAATAAAAACATAATTGTCCCGGAAAGAGTGTTCTTGTTTGGCAGGGAAAGAGCCGAAAACGTTCTTTGGACAAAGAAAACCCAAATCGCAGAAACCATAAGAAAGTAGAAGAAACATCCTGGACAAGTAAAGCGCAGCGTTCGTGCCTACATTATTTTTTTTTTTGACAGTTGGCAAGTTATCTGGTGCGGAGCGCGCAGGTGCGGTTTCGTGTTGAAAGTTGAAACACATAGGACGTGTTGCCATTATCGAATATTGTGATATTATTCCACTGATGTACTCGCCTATCACGTACGTACTTCGCTACGGTGAATGGCTGTTTGTACTCTTCCACCCTTTTATTGTTCGACCTCAATAAAATGACGCATGTTATATAGTTTGTCCTTTATTATTTTCATGTTTATGAAATACGCGTCTTCTTAAAGTGGATGCTACAAAAAGATATAAAGGAAAAAAATGTATTTTTTGACGCATCATCTGGGTAGTGTCGCAGACTCCAGAACGCTCTTCCTAACGGCGACCATCTCTCCAGCGAAGCGAAGTGCCCCTGGAAGGATGATCGCTTTTATTTTAGCTTTCGTATCTTGGGATTTTTTTTCTTTTAATTTAAAGGGTGTTGTTTGGTGTCTGTTTGGCGCGAAAAATTTGATGTTTATCGCAGTTGAGTTTTCCTACATTCCCGATTCTCAAAAACTTTTAGATTAATTTCGCTGTTTTTAAATTTGCAGAAATATTACATAAATATCAATGGTATCCAAACGACAAACCTACCCTCAATTCACCTGTATGAAATAATACTTATTCCGCTGGGATTGACATTGGTGCCCTTGCCATTGGAATTATCAACGGCCCCACGAAATAAATTGTAAACAAGTGCTGCTTGAATATTTGTCGGTACTTTAAATCCTCTAAACAACAGGACGTAAACGCTGTGAAGCATAGAACCTGCAGCTGCTTTGCCCCCCCCCCCCTGCCCTCCTTCGAAATTTCTGGTTTCAAATTTTTCCCTGTTTTCAATACATGTTCTATCCTCCTCTGAGGGGCACAAATAGAATAGCCCAAACTGGAAACCATATCAGTGGCTTCTGCGTTCATCCAGAAGTGAAATGACTCGTTGTCTTGAATGAACCTTGATGAGATATACAGTAAACACTCTTTGGTCAATAGTTCAAGATTTTAAAGGAAACTGATTAGGTATCACCTCAAGACCACTGACCCTGTACTCTAACCAAACTTAACATATTTTTTGTGCCATTTTAATTTTGAAAATTTTGAGTTTTTCGATCTATATTCGAATTGATGAAATCTTGCCGGCGAGGGTCTTGCCGATTTTATCCGAGTTATCAAAAAACACAGAACTATACTTATAGAATAAACACGATTCAACAGATTACGATAACATGACATTCATCGAATTCGGACTCGAACAGTTCTTTTACAAAGATAATCGAATGGCTTATTTATAAGCTTTAAGTAGGGTTCCGTGTTTTTGGGTAAATTCAAGAAACTGCGTAAAACACCCGCCGGCAAAATTTTCGTAAATTCGGATATGTACGATGAACTCAAAATGTCATATTAACACACACCATGGCGCACTACCGCAAAAGTACACTCGCACCTTACACTCACTTTTGACACACTTACTTAAGGTGTACCTTTGCAGTAGTGCGCTGTAGTGTGTGTTAATATGAGCAACTAACTCGCCCAAGCTTCTACGTTAACAAGATATATTCCAAATTCCAATGTGCAATTGCTAAAAATAGACGGAATTTTACAGTCAAGTTTGGTCAGCGCACAAGGTCAATGATCCTGAGAAAAGTCCATCCCAGATTTCTATAAAGTTTGAACCATTGACAGAAGAAATCTTCCCGCTTATTTATTTCGAAATACTGCAGGTCCCACACAGATCGAAGCAGGAGGGATAGCGCACATAATAAATACAATATCATTACACACAGCAAAACACAAGAACACAACGCGTACGTACATGCATACGTTATCTCGTCAAGGTTCATTCAGAAAAACGGGTCATTGTACTTCCTGGTCACGACAAAATCCACTGTTCCGGCTTCCAGTTTGGGCCCGCCTATTAGTGCTTCTTAGAGGAAAAAGTGGTTGTGCTATTGTAACACTGAAATCAATGAACCATAAAGATTTCAGTGAAGGGAAAAGAGAGTGTGGGCAGTCGAAGATTCTTCACGAAATCCTTACCACTCCATCCCACGCAGCCGCAGGTGAAGGATTCGATGAATATGATTGGCTGAATACGAGATTACCAAAAGTCTACATCGAGGAGTCTTTTTTTTAATTATAAGGTATCGACGTTTATCTAAGCAACACTTGTTTGCAACTTTTTTCGTGGGACAAATTAGTATTGCCGATGGAAATGTCGCCAACGCGAAATCATGCAGAAGAAATTATTGATACAATTTTGATTCTTGCATGCATTTACTCCCGAATGTTATATATATTTATTTTTATTTTGAAAAAATAGGAAACACAGCAAAATTAAGCTCGGGATTTCCAAGAATTAGGCAATCGAACAAGAATAAACTTCAATATACTCCCAAAAACCCGAGAAATACTCCGAAAAGATGGAATCTTAGCAATTAGCAGTGCTCCCTGTTTTTTTGGAATAAATCCGAAACACTCGAAAACCTTTCGCCGGAAAAACATTTGTGAAAATCTGATTTATTCGATGAACTGCAAATCTCGGTGGCTTAATGTAAAACAAAAAGAAATGACTTTATTTCACAATTAAGTTCGATCAGTGTACAGGGGCAGCGGTCCTGAAAACATTCTAACCCAGTTTCCTTCCAGATCTCGGACCATTTACAAGAGAGGTCTTACCGCTTATGTCGTCAAGGTTCATTCACTCCTGGGTCACGACAAAGGCCATCGTTCCGGTTTTCAGTTTGGACCATACTTAGGTACGCGTGCGTCCTGGCTTAGGCACGCGTACCTAAGCAACTCTATTGCACACCTTCGCCGACATTTCTTGCCGAAGTGCAGCCAAATCGTACTTTGACTTCACGCTCGCGAGACCTGTCGACATAAGTGCTGCAGTCACGCTTCCACTTGCTAATGCAAACGAACGTTCCGCGTAGACTTGTAATCCTGCGCATCCGGTACTACCAGGGTACGACGACCTGACTGCAACCTGCCGCAACGAATCCATCTCTTATGAAGCGTTGATATGGACCTACTTCACTTCTTTGACAGGCTTGCGAGCGCGGTCATGAATAGTTTGCGCCCTAAATCCTTCGTATTCGGCTACGGAAGTTCACCAACCTACCAGGGCATTCACTCGTATCCTCAAAATGTGAACCTGAGAACGACGTTCGAAACGCATCGGAGACGGACGAAGCCGACGCGAACCCTTATCCGCGCTTTGACGACCTTCCAGAGGAGGGCACTTCACTGTTTGACATTTGCGTGTCCCGGGTGCTTGGGGATTAAATATATCTATATACCACGTCGCGAACTTTAGCACCTTAAAATTAAAGTAATGAATAGCTTCAGCAAAATAAAAAAAATCGAGCTGGTGAAAAAAAAAACTGTTTAAAGTATTTATTTGAGAGGGCTTGCTGTTAGTGCCCCTTCCCGGCAAAGAAACGATCATGCCTCTCCACCACTCCATCGTTTCTGCTACACCCACAAACCCTCCAATGACGCCCCCCCCCCCCCCACCCGCCCGCCCTCCCAATCCTCCGCCAGCAGCCGTTGCGGAATAACCACGTGGTCGCGCTGGGCGGACACGCTTCATCGCCTCCCACTCCCGCTGGTCATGTTCCGGTCCCGTTCTCGTAGCCCCCCCCCCCCCCCCCCCGCCAAAAAAAAACATGTGTTTGTGTTGTTTTTTTTTCAACTTATGCAACATTGTGGCGATCATTCGACAAAAGCACAAATCTCCTAACACGTATGCTCTACATCAATTCCACTTAAAGCAAACAACCCATTGCAAACATAGTACATCACACTAGCCGAAGCTAAATCTCCTTTAACAACCCTTTCCACAGCGCAGCGGCTACCGTTGTCAATCGCAGCACACTTTGTGTGGTTGTTTGCAGCGTTTATGCACTACGTCACGGTTTTACTTATAGACAGTCTGCACGCAAATTCACACTGTCCGAAAAATAGTCTACACTTATATCGAACATGAATTGTTCGTTTAAACACAATAAATGTTGTGTGCTTCACGTACTGAACGATGGAAGAGACCTCATTTCGTCCACCAATTTGCCTGACCAGCACGCTGCCTTTAGGTCACTTGGGTCACCAATATAAACATAGTTCATCACACATGGATGAGAGTTTTTAGTAATATCAATTTCCGTTATGATGCCATAAATAACGTGATACACTTTCTTCTTAAGTGCCGGAGACGGCCATGAGTATAGCAATTCTGAAAGTTTCACAACAAACTCTTAGTTTTAGGCCTCTAATACAGCTGTTGGCGCCCAGATGAAAAACGTTCATACAAGGTTCAGACATTCTACATCTCCGATCGCTGGACCCCATGTGGCAAGGGATTCGAACAAAAGTGGTACAGTTCTAAATGGCTCCAGGCAAAATCGTTCCAAGCACAAACCCAAACAAAATGGTCCTGTTTAAAATCAGCCGCCTAGTTGCTATCCAAAGGTTAGTTGATTTCGGAAACGTACTTTATGCAAACCGAACTTGGAACAAAGGAAATGCTAAAAACTATTAAGTTATGATATTTTTTTACGCTTATCTATCCATTTACAACACAGCGTAATCCAGTAGGTGGGCCAAGTAGGTGAAGAAAAAAATGTACACAAATAATAGGCGAGTCTATATATCAGAATAATATACGCACAATATTTGGCATAACCAGCACGATAATAATTAGTTTCTTCATAAACCTCTGTAAAATAAATACAGAATGCATGATGAGTATTATTTATTCATACGCATCCATCTCTTTGCTTTTTCATTACGCTAATTCAAAATTTAAAACGACATTTATCGCACACCTATACGACGCTACTAGCGGAGAGGACCAATCAATTGGTGCTGAAAACAAACGTAATCAGTTTCGCCAAATAAATTTAATCAAACACAAAGTGTGCTCATTGACCTAGCTCTTTTTATTCAACCTAGATGTGTTTGTGTTGCGATCTCAATTCTTCGAGCTTTAGAAAAATGCAGCGCTTAACATCGGCCGTTTAAGAGCCATAGACCCTTGGACTAAAATAGTTGTTTCGTAAAATTATATAACAAAATACTCGAACAGATTAAATGATACGTTTTACGGATCATTTCATGTTTCATGTAGCAATCCACTAAACTCACTAAAGAACGCCAAACATTTTATGGCTTTCTTAGCACCTTTTCTCTGAGTTTACATTTGGGACCGTTTTGTGTGGGACCATTTTGACTTACACCCGTCTGGCGATCGCGCTTGGTTATAACCTCCAGATCAGCTCTGCAAGTAAAATTAATATTTAAGTGCAATTTATAAAGTAATGCACCATTAGATATTGTTAAAGAGGCGTTGAAATAATTTCGTAGTGTCAGTAAATACTGCCTAGAATCAATCATTGACGTTTGTAATCTTTAAAGCACGCGTTAATTCTTCTATGGACGTTGTAAAAACCGAAAATCAAATTCCCAACGACCACGCAAAGCGGGCTGCGTAGACCGCGCTAGCTGCTGCGTTGTGGAAAAACATGTTGAAGGAGATTTGACCTCAGCCAGTGGGCTGTACAATGTTTGCAGTAGGTAGTTTGCTTTCAGAGGAATTGATGTAGGATACGTGTACGATATGTCTGCTTTGGTGGAAGGATTGTAAGAGATGTTGCATGCTCTAGAAAAGAACACAGAGACGTGCTTTGTTTGGCTGAAACGCTCTTATATAACGGGCGCTCCTGTGAGATTAGTGGAATAGGCGAAATACGTACGCGAGCTGCACTGTACAGTCGCAAAGAGCTCATGAGAACGGAACCTGGGCGGCGGCAGTGGGGAGGCGAGCGGACGTGTTCGCACAGCGCTACCACTGATATTTCGCAATGGCGACTGTCGGAAGGGGGAGGAAGGAAGGGAAGAAAGGGGGAGCGTCGCCAAAGCGTACGTTGATATTGCAGTAACAATGGGGAGGCGAAGAGTGCTCTCCACGCGATCACGTGGGTTTTTTCCGAACAGCGGAGGCATACAATGGGAAGGTTCAAGGGGGAGCTAGAGAGAGCCTCGTCGCAGTTGGCGTGTATGTGTGAGGAACGACGGGGAGAGGGAGGGCAGCTCTTCTGCTGTAAAGTTGGGTCTTGCATTCGTACATGAGTCTTTTCTTCTTTTTTTTTTTTTTGCCAGGAATGGGCATTAATAGCTACCGCTGTAAGATGGTAACGCAGTTACGTAGAAACAAATGTATAACAATTTTAGGCGCTCGTGCACTTACTCTAGGTGCCGGTAGCTGTCGCAATTCGGTTTTAATTGGTAGAAGCACGCGCATTGTGTACAGAGGCATCGAGCAGCTTCCATGCCGTCTATTTCTAGTTTAACAACAAAAGCGATGAGCTTCCGCCCATGGGTGTCATCGGAAAGCAATCTACGGACATGTGTTCAAGGTCCCCGGCCTTGTCACGCCTGCTCCATCACTCGCGTCAATACTGCCGATGACTTGGCGTCGTCTTCGATTGGAAAGGAGCCGACTGCAGCCCCTGTCGCGCCACTTTCTAATGGAGGAAGCGCGTATAAAGGTGCCGCGCTCATCAGGAAGCCGACTCGAAACATTCGGCGCTTTTCCTGCAGTTGTCGGTCCAAGCAGACGTCCTCCAGAGAAGCTTGGTGAGTGATCCACGTCACGCTCCATTGCTCTCCCGCGTTCGGTACTACGGAGAATTTCGTAGCTTATTGGGAGGACCACCGAAAGTCACCCGACCAAAATAATCTCCGGCCATAATTCCGGTGGGAACTCTAAGGCACGGCTTATTTGAATGAAGTAAGTATACCGACGTCGATTTTAAACTTCCTTGACTTTCGGTCGATCCAAAGTGCTAGCGTATTTCAAGCTGATCTTGACCAAAGAGGGTGTTATTTTCTGACGAGAATTCTTAAATTGGAGAACTGAACCATCGCGCACCTAAAAAGTCTACGATAATACGGAGATTCAGAATAAGGGGAATCCTACGTTAGGCGAGCTAATGGAACTTAGGGGACACGCGCTAAGTGATACCCGCACCACCGGTTTATGAAATTGGGTTTTCGCAACGCATGGGCGGCATGCTTGCGGTTCTCGCTAGTAGTACCAATGCAGATAACAAAACAAAAAATATAAACTAACAATAATACAAAGCCCTAATACATTGCCACTGAACAACACTTTCATTGCTTAGGGTACGAATAATGGGTAAGCTAAAACTAAATCAACTCCTTTTTCCGAAATTATTAAATGTTCGGCTTGGATTAAATAACAAGAGAAGCCTTGATAAACTTTTATCCGAGTACATGAAAGAGGAATATCAAGTGAGTGCTTGAAACGACGAGAAAGAAGTGAGCCATTGAGCTCGGCAGCATGGAACGACTAAGAGCGCTGGTTCACACAGCCCGTTTTCTTACGTTACTTTAAGTTACGGAAGCACGTCTGCTTACGCACAAGTCACCAGGACATATGTGCTTCATATTAGGCGTGGCTACCAGATCAATGAGATAAGCCTGGCTCGCGCCATTGGAGACAGGAATGCTCCCGTGACTTATACGTAACGTAAGACAACGCAAGAAGACAGTGACGTGTTGCACTCATGGAGCACCAGTTGAGGCGCCATGCCTGCAATTGATCTATACAACCTTGTTCATGTTACGAAAATCGTGTCCTTCGGCTCAAATAAAAATAGATATGTTGTCTGCTTATACTTGCCACCAACACCTGAACGACCAAACAAAGACAATCTACAAGAATTCGTGAGCCGTTGCCATGTCAATGATTACCGTATCACTGTAAGTTTTATTTAATAATTAATAATAATGTACCAATTTTCGTCGAACAAAGATGGAATTATTGAGCACGTATTCCTTAAGGTATCTGTTATCCAAAACACCTTCTTGTTATTCAGACAAGCTCTATCCTCAACCTCTATAACTACCTAAAATTCTTCTGTGGCTGACATCGGCGAAGTTAAACTATAACCGAATGCCAGATTCCTTCTGTTGAGAATATCAGCGGCCATATCAACCCTTCACAAGGCTATTGCGGAAGCCCGTAATACAGCAGTACCCGAAGAGTCGAATTCCCCGAGAGCTGGGAGGAAGCTCAACCCGGAGATTCGCAATAAGTATTCAAGCGCTCTCGTACATCCTGGCGAGATTGTTTTCCTTGGCCTGTGCGACGAAGGGCGGGGGAAAGGCTTCTCCGCCGCGAGTCCTGAGTCCGCAGACTGGAGAAGTGCTCACACTCTGCGAACCCGTTCCGCGGCACGCAGTCATGAATGTGCCTTCGAACCAGTCACTGCTGAAACAAGCCCCAACCAGGCAGAATAGGAGGTAGCTTTTGGCTTTCGACCGCCTTTCTTTCGATGAGGCTCGGCGCTTGAGCTTGGTCCCCATACCGTCGTATAATCCCTATACCGTCGCTATTTCTGTTTTTTTTCTTCTTTTCAGCCCCGATGTAACGGCTTTATTTCTTTGTGGACAACGAAACGATTGACAGGTTTCCGAGATCCTGAGTGAGCAGCGACTCTATGGTAAAGGTCTGCTTATACTCCGATGACGCAGCGTAGCCCAGTGCGTGTCGACGCAGCTCGCGACGGACTAAATACTCTATTGGTCTACCACTCTTTAAAAAAAAGGGCATCATCTTACACCCTTTTTTTTTTTTTGTCCCATATAATACACCCCAAAACTTCAATGGACCTTTTCCGAGAAGCGTTCTGCACGCGCTGGGCGCCCGATGCCAAGCGGAGTAGTTGGCACTAAACATCGAGAAATTCGGAAGGAGGCTGTAGATCAGCGAGTAGAAAACGTAATTGCAGCATACATATAAATTATGTTACGCAAAAAAAGAAAGCGGACGGAAAGAATAACAGGACGTTTAGTGGACGCCATGGATGCCCCACTTGGACGGCGCGTTGGGCACGCCCCGCTGCTCAGAGAACGAAGAAACTGGTAGCGTAGCTCCCATTATCGATTGGTAGAGCAGGTAGGTCCCTTCCTCGATTTTTAGTTCGTGCAGCCACCGCCTGGTGCCGTCAGTATGTGAAAAAGGTCTTCATTCGACGCACAGCGCCCTACAGTCGAACAGACGGCCCCAAATTTTACGAGGTGCTTGATAACGGTGCGGTATAACTTATTAAATAGCTTAAGTACGTATCCAATACCACAAAAGAAAACACCGAGTTTTGAAGTAAGACCAAGAAAATCCCGATTATTTTTTTTTGAGTCAGTAACACGTACATTCGCTATTTTAATACAGTTTGCACCGCCTGGCTATCAAGCCCCTCGTAAAATTTGGGGCCGCTGCTGACGTCAGTGCTCTATACGTCGAATTGAAGTTTTGGGGTGTATTATACGGGACAGAGGGTGTAATAATACACCTTCTTTCTGAGAGTATATTCGCGACATCGACGAGCTTGCACATCGACGACGTTGGCTACCCCAGAAGCCAACGCGCGAGCATACCATTCTCGAATCGGGATGTCGGGTCAGGTCAATCAGGGGGACGCTCATTTTTGCGATTTGAAGTTCTTAATCTGCCGTTCTCGCTGTCTGTCGTGTGAGGTTCCTGTGTTTCTGTGTTGGCGTGATTATTTTACGTTCGTGCTCTCGACTGGACGAGCGTGTCCGTAAACTTAAACCGCTCCCAGGAAGCGCTATCCCGAGGAGCTTCGTAGGCCTAACGAGCCATGTGCACTTGCTTGGGGTATCTACAAAAGCTGGAAGTTCGATGACGTGCCAAAGGCGAGATTAATTAGATTTCATTACCTCGTGTGACTGATAAGATTACGTGCAAGTCGTACGCACCGGCATGCCGTTCCCGATCGAAGAACAAACGCCGTCGTATGTACAGGAACGGCGAACCAAGTGAAACATATCTGAAGGAGGCTAGAAATTTTCCAACTGTTGTGTTTAAGCTTGTGAGATGAAAGGGCGGTACGCGATAAAATGTGGTCTGAAGTCTGGATTGGTTGCGTGGGCTCCGTAAAGTGAGCTACAAATTCGAACGCGCACATTGCGTAATTTAGGCATCGTCCGCTCCCTTCGGTGAAAGTTTCTTGAGTCAACGTGAAAGGCTAGCGGTGATGATAGTAGACTGGGCCATCTGGACGAATTAGGTCAGCTGAAGGAATTTGAACTGCATCAACTTCCGTGCAGTATCCCGGTGGATCTCACCAGTGGCAGTTGGCGCGCTTGTGCAACAGATTCCGTGTGAGCCTGCCAAGAGGCAAGCTTTGGCGAACCAGATATTGTGATCTTATGTTTGTTTCAATCAATCAATCAATCGAATCAATCGATCAATCAATCATTTATATATTTAGCATCAGAAACTGATGTGGGCTGCAGGGGAAAAAAGTCAAAAGTTTGACTTGACAAGGCTTCTGCAGCCTTACAATTGGCACACGGCGGCATACTACACACCAAGTAATAATATTCAGTTTTCAGCTTTTAACATTAAGCAAAAAAAAAGCAAAACGCACAACATCACTTGATCACACTATCAAAGATAGCAAAAATATATATATATATAAGGCATATGACGACATATTTAGGCACATTACATATTTCTGTACATGACAGGACTAAAAAGAATAATCGTACTACCTCAAGGATAACTGAAATATACAGAACACAAGACTCCACAATACAGACGAAAGGTTAATGCAGGAACAAATTTCTAATTGTACCGAGATTCAGTCTCTCGATATCTGTCTAATATGCTTCTGAAGTTTATTTTAAATAAATAGAAGATTATACCTTAGCATTTGGAACCCGTAATTTGTACGGTTGGTTGGTATTTTCCAATGCTCCCCTTCACGAACGTCATGTACCCAAATATTTGGTATTAGGTTTGAAATATGTCTAAGGAAACGCTCGTTAGAACGGAGGGCCGATCTATATCGTGTTAGTAGGGTACACTCATACAGGTTAGGGGCAGTTATTAGACGTAGTTTTCTTAAATAATGGAGGTCTATGTGTATCGAAAGGAACATTGAGTATTGTGCGAACAGCCTTTTTTTCAAGAAGGTGTAATTTGTTAGGATTTGACAGAGATGAGGCTCACCATGCTAAATTACAGTAATTCAGATGGGGTAAAAAAAGTAAGCATTTTTATGTGACGAGGCAATAAATTTCGGAATTGACATAGTCTGCAAAGCACTCTTGATAGCTTTTTAACAACATTATTAACATGATAATCCCAAGACATCTGTTCATTAAAATCGACTTCGAGTGTTTTGATGTTCGGGACAATTCCTATGACAAAGGGGCCCAAGATAATAATAAAAGAAAAAGAAACAAGTATACTTTTTGGTTTAAAAGGACAGCCTTGCGTTTGCTAATGTTGATTATAAGTGAGTTAACTTCACTCCAACCATATAGCTTCTCTAGTAAAGAATTCGTTTCTTAAACAAGGTCTTCCATCTCTGTACCTGAAAAAAATAGACTGGTATCATCGGCATAAATTATGAAGCACGAGGCTTTGCTGATATTTACAGTATCATTTATGTATAGACTAAATAACAAAGGACCTAAAACGCTAACTTGCAGTACTCCATCTCCAATGGGTAGGACAGAAGAACTGTGTCCGTTTCTTACAACATATTGCTGGCGAAATTTAAAGTACGATTGTAAAAGTATTAAAGGTACACCGCGAATTAGGTTCGAGCTTTTTTATTAGGATAGTATGGTCGATATGGTCGAACGCTTTGAAAAATCAATGAAGACACCTAAAATTAACTTTTTTCTTCAAACGACTTTAAAATTAACTTCTGCTCTAGCAGAGCGAACTCCGTGGATCGACCTCTACGAAAGCCATACTGTGAGTCAGAAGTTAATGAAAATTTAGGTGCAGAAACTTGTGACTCTATTGTGGAATAATCGTTTCAAGGCATTTGAAGCACACAGGTAGTATTGATATTAGCCTATAATTCGAAAATTCATTTTGTTCCCCCTTTAAACAAAACAATGACTTTTGCAGTTTGCATCTTTTTAGGAAAAATGCCACATGCACAATGAGAAGTTAATAATGTGTATTAATACAGGTGACAGAACGTCCAAAACGTGCTTAATCGGTTTGATCTGCAAATCGTCTATATCACAGGAGTTGCTATTTTTAAGAGATGACATAATTGAAGTTATCTCATTTTGATCCGTTGGAAAGAAAACTGCTCTGTGTTCGTTTCTAGGCTTCATATACGCCATTGATGAAGGTATATGTATGCTACTAACAAGGTTAGTCAAATAATTATTGAAAGCTTCAGCAAGAACTTTTCCTTGCAATGTTACTTCATCTCTTTGTATTACGTGTATAGCTGGTTTAGAGGGACACCGTTTTAATACTTCATTTAGCCGTTTCCATACCACATCTGTTCCATCCATGCATGACTTATTGAATAAATTATTGAGGTAGGTTTGTTTTCTTGACATTTTGTGACATTTGGGAGAATATCAATGCTGGTTTTCGCTCAATATTTCCATCATTTTCTGTTTTCGAACTGCTAATCACTACCCCGAATCACTGCTTTGAACGATACGGCGGGGACGGAACTACCCGACTGATTGCATAATTGGTACCGACCAGAGAAAAGAATATGCGCTGCGCAAGACGACGTGGTTGCCACTTAGACGAGGATACGAAAAGTTCAGCATTTTGTCGGGGCTGCGCTGGACTGAGCTGACTGCAAACACGGTCGTTCCGGCGCCTCTGGGCGCGGCGTGGCCCGCGTAGCAGGCGACGAACGTCGTTTTGTGCCCGGCGCGCATTGCCTTCGCCAAGGCAGTGCGGATTTCTACGTTTCCATCTGACCAACGGCCAGATGCAACTGGGAAATGCCCAGGCAAATGGTAATCGCCCAATTTCCGACACGCCTGAGTATGTTCAAGGCATAAGACAATACTTAAGATTGAGTGGTTTCTTTGGAAAATTCATTCACAAGTAGGCTCTGATTGCTAAACCACTGACAAGAGTGACGAAAAAAAAAACGCAGCGTTTCAATGGGGAATGGAACAAGAAAGCAGCTTGCAAGCCTTGAAGCTAAGGCTCACAACGAAACCTCTGTTGCATCTTTAGACCCCAAGGCACAGAGTTGCACACTGATGCTAGTTCAAAAGACTAGCATCAAAAAGACTAACAAAGAGACAACAGATGGGATCTTGTTTGCTGTGCCAGTGAGAAAACCACTGAGGCAGAGAGCAAGTATCACTCAACAAAACGGGAACTCATGGCCATTCTGTGGTTTGTAGACCGACTGAGATCCCCACTCTTGGGCATCCACTTGACGGTGGTTACAAGCTGTCAGGTGCTCGAACTACTTGAATGCCCACCAAACACAGAAGTGCCAGACTGCCCGTTTGTACGACCCTCACAAAATAAGTTTATTTCACAATAAAGGATCGACCTTGTAACCCTCCTTACTGAAAAGAAATTATATGAATTTATTGCTGATATGTTTATTGGACACATTTTTCATATCAGAACTTAATGGGAATTTCATATCAGTTTTCTATGTCGCATATAAGTGTCAGCTAGGCTAGGTGGCGCTAGGTACCACCCAATTCATATGCTACAAAATATATTTTTTGCTCACGCCCCCATTGCACTTCGAGCTCTTCAGGCACCTATTATACACACATGTAGATACATTAGGCATACCGCTAGCATCAGCCGAACGTATACATTCAGCGCATAATACATACACGGCACAACAAACATGAATACAACAGCACACCAGATAACTACTTCTGAGCTCTGCGTTTCCGCCTTTTATACTGGTCGTTTTGAGGTTGCGGATTTTCTCGGTGACCACCTAAGCAATAAATAATATTCCCAGCATGTTGATTTGTTTTCATGTAATGTCATACCTTTGAGAGTATTTGGAACTGCTCAGGAGATGAATCTCTTAGTAAAAATTAAACGCTGATGCCGTAATTATCTGAAAGCCAATAAAACAAGCCGCTCCACTGCGGTTCCAAGTCACGTGTTTGCTTCCCCGCACGGCACGTCGTATACTGAAAAAAGGTATATGAATTTATTTCTGATATGTTGATTGGACACATCTTCATATCAGAACTTATATAAGCATATCAGTTCATATATGTCGTATATCAGTTTTTTTGGTATTTCATATCGGGTTCATATGTCGCATATCAGTTTTTGGATATTACATATTGGTTTCATATTGCCGCGCGCGCAGCTTGCCAAGTAGGCAGCGCGCGCGTGCTAACGGTTATAGTGCCTACCACCCATGCGAAAAGCCAGGGTTCGATTCCTGGCCGCTGGGACGCCTCTTTCGTTGACATCTAATGTAATGTTCTGGCAAATTCGAGAACCGTGTTGCTTGTCTCGAGGTCAAAGAGGTTCTACACGCCGAACATTCTGGGCCGATTATTCCAGAAGCCCACGCATGTACATAAGGGGCTCCGCGGTGGCGAGCCGCAGTCAGTCTCGCCCCAGCGCTCGATCCTGCGGTTTCGCCGGCATCGACGCCCGCGACGCTCTCCTGTTGTCTTCTGTTTCCTTTTTAATTTGGGCACAAGTTCGCCCAATTAAACGTTCAGTTTACTTCAGTTTTCGTTGCCTCATCACTTGTCATTCGTGACAATACGTCGCATATCAGTTTTTGGATATTACATATCAGTTTTCATATTTCACATATCAGTTTTTGGGTATTTCATATCAGTTCTCATATAGATTCATATATTTTTTTCAGTAGGGCTTGATGCTATATGTTGACTCTTCGAGTCGGCAATCTATGATACGTTCAGGCGACACCATGTATGGTCTTCTGAAAGTACGTTGCAAAGGGTGTCTGACCTGTAGCTTATAAGACCAAATCTATGCCATGCAAAGAGATGGACTGTGTCAGCTGGTCTAGATACTTGAAAACCCGGAGACCTTCGCACGAAGGAAGAAGTGAACAAGTCTAGGGACTACGCTCTCATGGATTGCACGACCATGCCGATCATCGATCACGACAAAGAGAAAGACTTGAAGGTCGTGTTGCCAAAAGCATTGCTGAAAGTAGCAGTGGTACAGAGTCACGATCGACCGGCTTGGTCATTTATCAGTAGACCGAATGCTGGCAAAGCTCAAGGAAACAATTTGGTTCCCCCGTTTGTGCAGCTATGAGCCTAGGCGCATCTCGCAATGCTTTGAAGGCCTTTTCAACAAGGTTCCCGGTGGGAAGAAGGAAGGACTTCTTGTCCCCATCCCGCCTGGCAAGGAGCCCTTTGAGACAGTGCACAATCACCATGTTGTACGTATTTGTGCCAAGCAAGACGAGCAACCAGTATCTCTTAGATATCGTCGACAACTTGACCAAATCTGTGCAACTTTCTGCAGCTCAATACATGTCGCACAAGCATGTTGAAGTGCGCTGGAATAATTTATACATGAAAGAAGACTGCCTACAACGATCACAACGAACAGAGGAAGTTGTTTTACATAGAAAGCATTCGAAGTATTTAGCACGGCACAAACCACTCAACATATGCTCAACTCCTCACGTCATACCCAGGCCAACGGTCAGGTAGAGAGGGTGAATCGAACAGTGCTACCCGTTATCGCAAGAGCAATGAAAGATCCTGCCCACCAAGATTGGTAAACTAACCTCAAGCAGGTGGAGTGCAGCCTTAACAATGCAGTAAGCGAAACAACAGGGAAGACTTCCGTTGGAAGTATATGGAGCGAAACTCCGGAGGTTCGGTCTCGGTCTGTTTCGGAAGATTCCGAATGTTTTTGGATGCAATTTCGGTAGTTTCGAAGGTTGTGCACTTTCGTCGCTTTCTAGCCGACACAGTGTTTTTTGTTTTGTTGTTTTTTTTGGTCTTAGGTTGTGGGGGGGGGGGGCGTTAAGAGTGCTTAAAGACTCTAAGCCTTGATGCGTACCGAAATTGAACAAGTTTTTGGTTATTAGGATGCTCGCGGTGTGTGGGGTATCTTGCTAAATCCTACGATCCCACGCTAAGGCTTGCGGGCGTGTCGACCCATCGGGCGGATCGGGCGCGTTCTTGATGCGTGCTTGAAGTGGCGGCCCAAACGACCGCAGGAGCTCAAAATCAAAGCTCTACGATAAAGCTCTATGGTAGCTTGTGCGTGTCCAACTGTCCGAGCTCTGGGTGCAGCGTGTACACCTCGCGAACATTTCAGACACGAATGGCAATTGACTGATCGGTATTTTCATTTACGCACTGGAAACACGCTGCTAGGTCCTCAGCGGAGCATTTTATATGAAAGGCGCCTCACTGTGATGCACAAGCAACAAGCACTCTTCGGGTAAGCAATGGATTAGTATCTTTCTGGAGAACTAGGCAAGTCTTACATAGCCCACTGCAGCAGATAATGGCGGGAAATGGAGCAAACCTCGTTAATCTGTGATGTGCAAATAGCTCTTGCTTGAAAAAGTCGGTCGCCACTATTTTGTTTGCAGCCTGTGCTCTATCGAAAATAGTCGCTCGGCGCGACCCTTGAAACACACGTAAGTTACCGCGTTTCTGTTACACTTATCAATTTCGTTGGAACTAACTGTACCTAAATCCACATATATGAGACACCGTATACAGTACAGGAGGTTTTGGGCAGCACGTGCGTATATTTTCGATTGCATAAAAATGTCAAAGATCTTCCGAAAGTGTCACTTTCACATGCCACCTGTGTTGTGTTAACATACACCGCAACGTTCCCGGCGCTTGGGACGAACACCACACACATCGTGAAGCTATCGATACAATCAAAACGAGCGAACGAGCGTTGCGATTTGTGATAATAGATTTCACCTACCTACCTCCCGCTTTTTTTTGGTCACGTGACGACATGACTATGCGAGTTATGAAATCGAAACCATATTGACCAACGACACAAAACCTTATCATCTTGCGTCGTGATGTTTGTTTTTTTACTTCTCCGTATCTCAAATTTTATCTGAACACCCTATTTTGTTTAATTAGGTATTTACATTTAAATTTTTTTTTATCTAATGTGGTTCAAACGATTTTTTTCTTAAAACAAATATTGCAACGCTCAATAATGTGTTCTGGCCACTCTGTGCAACGCTCCGAAACTATCCAAACATTTCCGAAACACATCGATGCTCAGCCGTCTTCCGAAACCTTCCGAAACCTTCCAGAAACCCCGTTTTGGGTCTGAAACCTGTTTCGAAAAAGTTTCGCCCCATCACTAGTTTAAAGTGCTCTATTTTATAACCAAGTTTCTACAGAATTGCACTATAAGAGCTGGCACTGGACGACGAAACTACTGGAAGGAGTCAAGCGTGCTACGAGCAAAAGTGCGGCAACGTTTGCTGGAGGAACAGGAAAAGAGGAAGCAGGCGCATGATAATCAACACTATCCAGCAAAGCTGTATGACGTGCGAGAAGTGGTGTTTCTGAGGAAACCACCTCACCACACTGGGAATCCGACTAAGACTCAGCCCAAGTATCAAGGACCCCTGGTCGTCACGCAAGTGTTGCCTGCACATCCCTACAGGGTGCCGGAGCTTGACTAGAATTCAAGTCGCCGGTTCTCAACCACGAGCCATGTCTCCGAGCTCAAGAGATGGACAACGACCTCCAGTTCATCTGATATTGATGACAACGTAATTTCTTAGGATTCAGAAGACCAAAGTGGAGGGGCATAAAGTTGGACGGTCGAGTCGGAAGCGTGTGTTTTCTGCCAGACCAGGATTGTGTGGTGTGCATTTTGTATAACGAAAGAGGGACATTGAAGACAAACAGACAAACAGCCTGTTTTCTTACCTGTTTGTCTTCAATGTCTTCTTTCGTTATCGTAAATTAGAAACCAACATGCTCAACCATCTACATTAACCTGTCCCATGAAGCGAACCGGTGTTATCAACTTTTGAAACCGCGCGCCAAGCGGCACCCAAATTCTGCTGTCCCAGCAGAGCGATGCCTGTCATCTGTAGCAGCGATTTGATGAATAGGCTCCCATTGGCTGGCGCGCGTCATGGTTTCAAGGAACGCCACCCCATGGCGCTGCGGACCCCGCGCCGGCAGCGCTCCGGTAAAAGGGACACGGTGGCGCGCGCTCGGCCGCTTCTACTCCTCTCGACGCCGACGAACATGGCTGCGCCTCAAGCATCTACAATCGTCTTCGGCCGCAACCTCGGCAGTAGCGAAACCTACCCGTCCATGCAAGTACACCACAGACGAACTAAGAGAGCGGAATAACGCAGCACAACGAGCGAGGAGGCAGGCAGCGAAATCCACCATCGTTGTCAAGTCTCCGAATACACGGCGGGCGGAACGAGCAGCGGCGCAACGCGCTAGGAGACAGAACAAAGCCTTTTGAAAACGTTAAGCACAAGCAGTTCGCGATTCAAAGCGTCTCAGGCGGCAAGAGGACGAGGCACTTCGACAACGCATAGGGGAAGCAATAGGTCGCAGGTGGCACGCTTTCACATTCGCAACTCTTAAGAGCGTGCTTAGGTGTCCTCGGACTTTTTTTGTGTGTGTAACTATGTGTTCTCTTAATGAGGGCCTTAAGTTCGCAGTACGTCCGGATGTAAGAATTATCCTATTTTTGACTTCTTACTCGCGCAACCCTACCTGACGAACTGTATAACTGGGAGTGGCAAACCTGGCAGCAGTCGGAGGATGGCTTAGCGCGGGAAGATTTTGTTAGTTTATTTTGTTTGTTTGTTTGTGTGTGTGTGTGCGCGTGTGCGTGTGCGTGTGTGCGTGTGCGTGCGTGCGTGTGTGTGCGTGCGTGTGTGTGTGTGTGTGTGTGTGTGTGTGTGTGTGTGTGTGTGTGTGTGTGTGTGTGTGTGTGTGTGTGTGTGTGTGTGTGTGTGTGTGTGCGTGTGTGTGTGTGTGTGTGTGTGTGTGTGTGTGTGTGTGTGTGTGTGTGTGTGTGTGTGTGTGACCATTTGTAAAATAAAAGGAAGGAGCGGCGTTTGTTCACAATTCAACCCGAGTTAATCAATGTAAGTTAACATGCCTTAGAAATATTGTTGTTTAACAGAGAACAATTCCCATAAGATGACTGGTACGGACTGGTGGTCCACAGCAAAACACATTACGTACACACTCAGGCAGGCGTTGTTAACTCACGTGAACACTGAATGTTTTAATGAAAGTAATAAAAATCTCAGTTAATAATTCAGTCAATCAATCGATCAATCTTTTTTTTTTATTAAGAATTGTTTTTTTATGCTAGAAAACAACAGTTTGAGGCGCTTTCCTTCTCCTTGACTGCGAGCATTTATTTTGCAAAAATGCAATTGTGAAAGAGCCGAAGTCTCTCGGATATTATTGCCCACGAAGGTAGTTTATGCCCGTCAGTTTTGGTTTTATGTCAGGTATAGAATTGCTATAAAGAAAGCTCGTGCCTGAGTACGTTCCACGGCGGAGCATCCGGTGGGAAACAGCTGTTATGGCAGCAGGCTGGGGTCCACATGCGGCGACATTTTTCGAACAAATGTCAGCCTGCGTGACAACACACGAGCTCCACGACAGTTTTTCATCACCGCCTAGTACGGTGCATCGCGTACCTTTAGAAAACAAACGCGGATTCTCATTCCCGCACAACACGTCAAAAGCCGATCGCTGCGATGTACGCAAGTGCTTAGCGAATGAGATCGTGAAACAGATCACTACACCTACAATTGAAGCCTGCGTAGTCGCGCGCCCACGTCACGCTCAGTTTCCCAGCTGTGACGTCGCCTTCCCTGAAAGCAGTTAGTCCAGACTCGTCCGCGCCGCGTGCTCCCCGTGCACCGCAGTGACTGGTCCTTTCCGCTGAGCACGGCAAAGTTGGACGTGCGGGCACTTTATATGAAGTGAATGTATCGAGCCTTTCGTGGGATCATGAAGACTTGTCTCTTGGATCATGAAAGACGGTACAGTGCCTCCCTTTATTGATACGATAAACGGCACGGTCAATGGGAGCACAAGCGACCCATCGGCGGAAGGGTAGCCTGGTCCCACCGCATTACTGTCGGGATTTCGAGAAGTGACCGGTCACAGAAGATGCGCCTGACCTAATCGAATCCTGTGATTTTAGTCTTTTATATGATTGTGACAACACCTTCAGTAAGACATGACGTAAAACAAAAAAAAAATTAACAATAATAATGGGGTATATTTTTTTTTTAGTTTGAATAACAAACTTAATTTATGTTTAGAAAGATCAAATTTTATTGTGTTTTTTTTTCCACGGCAAAAGTGAAGGGGACAGAAAATGTGAGGGTAACAGTGGAAGCGCACAAACAAGTGTTATTGGAATGCGTCGTTGGTCTATTTCACGGTTGGATCATACGAATATTTCTGTCTTAGTTGGGAGTTTATACCCAAATGAAATGCGCTACCAACGACCAGGGACATTTACGTTTGTATTGGTTGTAAATAATTTAGCACGCAGAATTAAAGTTTAAATGCGGGAAAATCTCAATCAATATACTGCTAATGCAGGAATCTAGTGGAAAACGTTGTTGACGATTTCAGGTATTTAATATTATCTCAAATTACTCGATCTTAGCTACCTTCGCAGAAATGTATCTAAAATTGCGAGCAATATATAAACTATATAACGGCACCCTAAATACAAAACAGGGACGAGGCACGAAACTTAGCAGACTGCGTCTACAAGATTCTGTTGCTAGCAAAAATACTATTTGATTTCTCCAGCACTTGTGGGCGATGTTAGCTGCCGTGAAGCTCAAAGAGAAACGTATGTAGCCTGTATTTGTGTAAAACATTGATTTCAGCAAAACCAAGCACAAGGTCTGTTCGAAATCAGATGTTAGGAATTACTTAAGAATAATATTAGAATATATATTCAAGATTGCTACAATTATTGTAGAGTTAATATGGGAAAAGGCACTACGCACTCTGGACGCTCCGGAATGGCTGGGCACAAACGCGGAGATTTGTGATTCCGTTGACCGCATATTGCTGACGAGCCTTCAATGCACAGAAAGAAGCCGCCGTAAAACATCCTCGCAAGGCGTGTTTTTTGTTGTTTTTTTGGTACCAAGTGTATGCATGTACGTAGTTCTTTTCTTGCTTTATTTCTCACAAAAGTACCGGCATCGCGCATTGTATAAAAGGAAAAATAAATAGACAAGCACTCGAATAACTTCCACTCGTCGCGGCAAAACGAAAACGCCTAACCAATTGTTTACATTTTTTTCTCCACTTCTTTTTCGCTCTCTTTGTTTCTCCTCTCGGAACCACCGAAGTCAGCGCTGAAGATATGCCACATTGTGCTCACGTCTTTACCTCCTCGTTACAATCAAGGATTCGATACCTAGCGGAGGGTCGTCCATTTAAAACATTTATTCTCACTCCACAGCCTCTGAAAGAAAGCTTGACCCGTGATTACAGTAAGAGACAATACTTTGTTGTTGTTGATAAATGCTTTGCACCTACATTTTCAGTCTGGGATGGGTTTTCAGAATATAATTAGAGCGCGATAAATGTGACCAGGCTCCAAGCTTTTGGAGCAGTTGGATTTTGTCGCCCATCACCAAAAGACGAGGCTGCGTTTTTGAGGTGCTTCGCTACAGACTATGTCGAAATGAAATAACACTGTCTTCCACGAAGGCTATATTCCGCTGATTAAATTCCGACGAACCTTTTAGCGGGTAATGGAGCATCAAGTGTGACGTACTTTTTTAACTATAGCCAAATGTCGTGCTCTATTCTCCGGTGTCTCTTTGAAAAGTTTGTACCTTTTTCTGTTTTTGTTCGGATACCTCCCCTTCAATCCGTTTCTTCTCTTCCAAAACACGTATCGTGAAGACGGCGCCACATTTAGTGATCGGCTCACTGTCCCGCACATGCGAATGCGTTTCGTTGTGACGACCGGAATTTTTTTATGCTTTAAAAACTGCATCCGCAGTTATAAACCCTTTTCACCGGATTCAAGGTTGGCCTCTCCCCGGCGTTGCCTCAAATAATGACCGAGCGGCTTTCACATAGCTGCAGCCGGCATGAACGAAACGTCAACAACTGTTGCCAGGAAAATTGGCGGTTTTTTGTTTCTCGTGCGTTTCATGGCGCATATGCTCTCTCAGGAACATCTGGCAAGCATTTGGAGGGCGAAAATGTAAACAGATTTTGAAAGCGCGATTGAAGTATGGCTAAAATGTGCTTGTTCATTGTTGCACCGATTTCACAAGGAAGTCAATTCACGTCGCTAACCTGCCTTGTCAGTCGTCGAAAATATTACTTTCAGTATCAACATCTGTCCACATAAAATAAATGAGAGATTCACTGGTGACACTATGCACAAACAATTCCAGTTAACTTCCTTCAAAGGTGAACGGCAACAGTGGATAGCCGGAAGTTATAGGCATTCCTCACCCACGGAAACCGGCGACTCGCGCATTAAATACCGGGGATCGAAGCGCTTGAAGAATAAATTGCCCGTAGCGCACGATGCCACCTTACCCTAACACCGTCCACATCCAGCGAGCAGGGTAACGGCCGCTTCAAGAGCGATCTCACCAAATCCACTCAGTTATTCCACAGGACCAGTACGGAGGAATGGACGCAAACGTTTTGTCTCCCTTCACGCGGATCACCCATTTCTGGTGATGAATCTTCTCTAGAACTCAAACCACTCAGATATTATTTATGTAAATGACTCACGTCTTCTTTCACAAAGTCGAGGGCCGTGGGACGTCATTCCTCCTCCTCATTTTCTGCAAACGACTCACTCGAAACTCGGAGGCATTCGAACGTCGATCACGGTTGTCACAGTGGAAGATGAGACTAACATGGTACCCAGCCTCAATAAACAAATCAATCGAAAGGCAACAAGAGTGGCTAGAAAACTCAGAATGCAGAACACCCCGCTGGAGAGATGGAGCCAAAATTGGGTTTTAGAGATCAATATGGTGGCACAAACTTTCTAGCTACAAGCTGTGGGGAGACCGTCGCTGTAGGCGTCATTACCGCCAAAATGGCGACGGCCAGAGAGCTTTCGTTAGAATCGTGCATACAAATATCAGCCTTTTATTTAAATACCTTCTGGAACGCGCAAACCGTGTGCCACGTTCCGTTAACATCGTGCCGCGCCACAGGGCAGTGTGAGGCTCTAAATCGCCTTCGATTGGTCGCGTTTCGTTTCGTTGAAATCAGACGCCAGTTGGAAAACAAAACACGGTTTTGTGTCTTGTCCCTGACACGTTTAGCCTTACACCGGCTCACTAGCTTATTTCATCGGTACGGTTTAATCATTCCATAGCTGAATGGTGCATTTTTAGAGACTGAAAAAAAAAAGCCCCTTCTTAGCCTGGTGGGTTTGGTGACTCTTTGCAAATGTTGCTGTGTTTCGAAAATACGAACGCTGACGTGTACAGGTGGCATAACCAACGTTGAAAGTTTTTTGGAGCACAAAGAGCTCGCACCACATGTTTTCATTGACTCACCGCTTGTCACGCGGCGGCATGTGCCCTCTTGAGTCCTTCTGATTGTATCCCTTCCATTCTAGCGCTTCCATAAGCCAGCTGGCAGCCGCCCTGTCGCGTGTCGGTCTAGAGTAGGGGATGACGCACCCAATCTTTTCTCAGGTGGTATGATTTTGGGTGCCGGCCTCGACACTTATTGCACTCAGGCGGCATTTCTTGTTCATTTTACGTGTAGCGTTTATACAACACAGTGATGTACTCTCGGAGCCAACAAACAGGAAAACTAGACAACCGCCGGTACGGCTCAGTAATCGTACATTATAAATCCAATCGAGGCGAGTAGATTGATAATATAGTTGGCGATATTCTGACCGAAAAATGGGTTGCTAAAGCCCTGTCGAATAGCATGGAACAAGGTCAACAAGTTAGCTAATAATAAGGATGCTTTCATTTTGTTCAAACATTTCTTCTATGTTGACGACTTTCATTGTGAAAACTTGTTCATTAATACAGTTAACGTTGGAATCAGTTTGAATGAAATTACGTTCATTGATGTTTATTATGGTACAAAAGAAATGGATTGGTGTTTAGTATGGTACGAAAGAAATGGATAAAATATTCAGTATGAATAATGTATACAATCATTTTCATCGGCCAAGATTAATTCTAAATTTTACGGATAAAATTAAAATTTGCTATAAATATGACTTTAGTATCGTTGAAACTTGGGCGAGTTAATTTGCATCCGCAAAAATTTAAAAAAAAACGAAGATGGTTGAGGGACGCGCAGATGCACCCAGACAGAGCGCTGACTTACAACTGTTATTTCATTGGAAAGACATAAAAGATCGTTGGGATTCTCAAACCACTCAGAAATATACACCGTGACCTATATTTAACTCTTGTCAAATTCGCTGTGGTAGGTGTGGCTGCGGTCTAGATTAGAGGAAACGACGATGCTGGGTAGGCGTAGAACAAAGATGACAGGATACATTTTAGAGCCGTATTTTTGTTTCACGGTGCGAGGACGGAAGCTGTGTCAGTGTGTCGCCTATAGCTTTTCATGTGAAGGAACTGGTGTTCCTCCGGATTCGACTCGTGTTGAAAAATAGATTATGATATAGCAGGCACGTAGCCAGGATTTTGTTTCGGGGGGGGGGGCGCCCATGGAAAAATGCTGTTTGAGGGTGAGGGGGAAAGCAGGCCCCAGCAAAATGGAAGATTTCGGGGGGGGGGGGGCGGGGCGGGCCCCATGCCCCCCTTCCCCCCCCCCCCTGGATACATGCCTGCGGTATAGGTTTGCGAATGTTTTGAAAATCACGACTACCTTTTTCGTGTCTTTCCAATAAAATAACAGTTGTAAGTCAGCGTTCTGTATGTGTGTAGCTATTCGTCCCTCGTCCAGCGTGGTGCTGTTTTTAATTTTTACAGCTGCGACTATTGCTATAATGTGGAAATCACGATTAATATAAAAAAGAAGTAGAATGATGACGCAATGTTTTCAAGTCGAAAATAAGGGGTTGCTTTTTAATTTAACGTGCTATTAACGTGCTTTAATTTAATTAAATTTTATTTAACGTGCTTTTAATTTAACACAATTCGGCTGAACCCGAGAGGTTCAGACGAATTGTGTCCTTGGCACAAATTAGTGGTAGTTGGTTACATTAATTAAGTAAAAGTAATCTTATATTTCAACCTTACTCATAACTGACCAAGAACAGTGCGATGTACCGAGTTCATTAAGCAGTGCTAACTGTATCACCTCAGGAACCTAATTCGAATTATATACATAAAATAAAACCCCTCATCGATGCCGTCTTATGGGCAACATTGAATTTTGTTTTTATGGCTGCCATTCAAATGAGCTTGGAGCATTGAGTCTAAGAGAACAGGCAGCCATTTTTGCTCCATCATTTTAGGAATTGAAAATGCGTGCTAGCAGTAAAAAGCATGATTTTTTTTTGTGCCTATGTGGATGACGCATTGGAGCAGGGTAGCTCTATATCCTACTTGCGGTCCCCCAAAAAAGCTTTCCTTTTCTCGTTCGCGGTTTTAACGCCTTTTGTCTTTTACTACTGTTTTAATCAAAAATAACGCTCTTGTTGGTATTTTATTGTATTTATATTTATGTTTGTTATGCGCACTATTAACAGAAAATGCGTTATGAGCTTCACTTAAGAGTTGCTACAACACGATGGGAGATTTGGAGAGAGGGAATGTAGGATTTGCCGGTCGTGAGAGGCTGCCATGAACGGGCTGAAAGAGGCTTGCTCCGAAGATGGACACCAAGAAAGCACGGATGGATGGAGAATCATAAAGACGCGAGGGTGCCATGAAGCTGGAATATTCTGCCAGATTAGCAGATGCCGGAGTTCATAGAGCGGAGTTCTAAAGGTTTCGGCACATGTACGAGCACCAAAGGTTTCGGAATGGCCTTGGTAACGCCTGTGTGTTTGTCACTGGATACACGAGCACTCGCTTAGAGGGCTCTAGCGCATTTTAGTCGGCGGAATGGGGCAATATAACTAGACTGAGAAAAACGCAGGAGAGATATATGTTGAATCAACACTTTACGACATATAATGTTGACCAAACTATTAGGGAGTTTTAGGGAGTCGTTCTGCCCTAATGGTTTGTCCCCGAACAATTCGTAGACGGTAGGGCTCATGCGTGCGCGAATTGTTCTGGACTTTGTGAAAATTGAGCTTTAGTGGGTCCTGTCGGTGCAATAAAAGCTATATGAAGAAAGGGCGTTGAAATTTGACTGTGATCAATTCATTTATTTTAAATCAAATAAATTAGATTGAAATAAAAGGACGAAATTTTTGGCAACAATAACGGCATGAATTCGACTTAAGTAAGATATCTATTTTATCAGCCTGATATTTTGCACACTGCCTTGCACTTCATGACTGTCCCTGTGCAGATTCCGACCACGAGCCTAACCATTTTCTTTTAACATCGCAATGCTAACTTTGCCTTCGCCGGAAGCGGAAAGGTGGCGTGCTTTGATCACACTCGTTACCAGAAGGCATTTCGTATTCGTTTTTCGCCCCAGAGATAAACTGCATCGAAATGAGTAGGGGCTACCAACGAGATAACGCCGTATATTAACTAAATGAGTCTCGTCGCGCGCCCGTTTGGTCGGAGGCTAGAAACATGCGGAAGTGTTACTACCGGAAGCAGCTCTCAGCAGCGATCATGGATCAAGTCGCTTCTATCGCTTGGGCACATGCCCCTAAGCACGTGCTCAGACGTTTGCGTTAACGTCGCCGAGCTGCCTGCGCTTATGCCCAAGTCGCACTAGAGCGACAAACAGAAACAACCGACAATGGCAAGCTTCAAGCACGTGCAGCACGCATGCGAAGTTGTCTTTGGCAGGTTTGCAATGGCTCGTGCTTGCTTAACGTGCACGGAAAGACTGCAAGCCTGCCAAAGGTATCACCGCGTGCATGCTGCACGAGTTTGATGCTTGAAAGTGTTGGTTGTTTCTGTTTGTCAGTCTAGTGGGACTCAGACATTAGCAGCATGCTAATGTCTCAAGTCATGATAAACAGCTGCAGCGCAGTCCGTCGTGCTCAAAACGCATATGTCTGGACTGTATCTGATCTCGCGTCACCTGCGAGCGGGCGCACATTCCTCGGGAGCATTATATGTTCTGGTGGAGGTTCCTGCGCAGGCTAGTTGAGAAGCGCATCGACGACGTTGACTGCAACTAAGGTGCCTGGAACGCGTCTAAGACTGGTGTGCTTATCGTCTTATTTCGCCCATGTATCTAAAGTGGTCCCAAGTGGCAACGCATTTCTGGCGTAGAAATGCTGGCGAGGAGGCCCAGCGAACGTGAGTGTCGCTGTTGTCACCGCGTCACAACTCCTGGCTGTCGAAGCTTCCGTGGACTGACAAGCCGAAGAGCGACCTACAGAAAAACAGGCGTGTGCCACATACACCACTGCTGCTGCGACGACGCCAGGATCGCAGCCGGCGTAAGCGTGACACTTGTATGACGTCATCAGGCGAAAATTGAGGGACCATATTTTTGGGCGCGGTAAACACACCAGTCGTAGACGCGTTCCGGGCAGCAAATATTTCAACTGCCGCTCCAGTAAACTCAAATTGCAATAAAAAGACCGCAACCATCCTATTTAGGCCGCCTTGAAGCGAACTCAAAAGGAAGTGTGACTTCCGTCGCTTGCGGACGACCAGTCAAAGCTCGACAATGCAGAGCGTTACTAGACTCGTGATATCTTGCCGCAGCATGCATCGGTTGACACATGGTGCTTTGAAACACGGTTGTCTTGACGACTTATCTTTGTCGGATGTGCCGTAGAGCTAAAAAAAAAAGAAACACTTCCCGCATGCACGGCTAATACGCCTGTTCAGCAACATTTTGTTTTTTTCTACGCTTGAGCGACACTTGTTGCCATAGGAGTGCACGTGTGAACAGCTAGTACTGCGCAAGATGGCTGGGTTGTGAAATTTGAGTTTCGTGTTCTCGACTGACACAGCTCATTGTATGTCTCGGTGCTTGTCGCGTTAGTGAGATAAGCCAAAACCACTGCATGCAACTGAGCGACATACGGGAACCTGCATTTTTGTTGCTCGTCACAAGGTGTAGATATTCTTCATTGCGTCTAGTGCCCCGAGTTTGAGCTGAAGTAAATATATCTTTAGGCCGTAAAACGAAATTAGATAAATATTCAGAGCTACTCGCAAGATACGAGAGACGGCAAAGCGGTCCCACTATAAAAACACAAAAACAATTAGGTGACATAATGACCAGAGTTTATCACCTTGCAAATGACGGGTTCGTATAAAGACTCCCTAAAATGCACATACAAAAACGACCAATATTGGCATCGATTCTGCATTTTGCTGTGAAAATGTGTGGTATAAATACTTTTGACGTTCTTTTTTTATATACAGTTAGTCTTAACGCATGTGAGATCGAAGTCGAAACTACAAACTCAAGCATGTTGCCTTGAACGATGCTTTCACATGCACATGTTGCGTGCTCGGCAGAGACGCTAAAATCCCAGTACTCATTCTTTAGCTTCTGCCACACCCACACCTAAAGGAAAACACACTGTCTTAGATTTTAGGTAGCTTTTGTTCTATCTTTTTTTTTTGTATTAGCACTTTCAAACTTTAGGCGACTCTTAGAAACGTGAGAGTGAATGCGCAACAACGACAATTACAACCAAATCAGACCTTGGAGCGTTCTGCCCCACCACGGCGAGCATCGGGTATGGTGTTGACGCTTCTTCGTTGCGCAGTCAGCAGCTTGCGAAATGAATTTCGACTGACACAAAGATGCTTCCATTTGAAAACACTGACCTTACAAAGAGCGTTCTTGTTTGTCGGGCGTGGGCCACGTGCTGCACAATTGCATAAATCTAGCGTATGTTGTTTTTTCGGTAGCAGGTCAAACGGAGATGTCTATCATCTAGTCGAAACTTCAAATGAGTGCACGCCGGGGAGAGTCACACACGGGACGAGAGGGAGCTTGTGTTTTTTCCAGCGCCTCTCGACCATGCAAATGATGCTTTGTGACTTGGCTGTGAACGCTTGCGTTTGACATTTTGCAGAAGAGAGCACATCCACGTGCTTCAAAACGTGCCCCACACTCAGTACACAAAGATGGCAGCGTGTAGAAATGGATTATTGAAGTGGCGGTTTGGAGTGATGCTGAGAGGCGAACCCCACAACGGTGCATGCCTCCGCTCATCGGTCCCGTTGTTCTGTTCCAGGCGGTCCTGGTGGGCTCGGAGGACCAAGATGGAGCGCTGCCTGCTGGTCAGCCTGGGCCTGGTCACCGTCATCGCTGTCATTCTCATCATCACCACCTCGGTCGCGATGGCACGACCCCGTGGTGAGGCATCACCACTCCTTCAGTGTTGCGGACCGTAGAGGTGGACCACAGCAAGTCACGGGGCGCGCAAAAACAATGTCCATCATTACGGGCTTTCAGACTTTCTGAACTCAGATATTTGATACAACTATTAGCGACGATATAGGCGCTTACTGTCCCTGCTTGTTCCTAAGTTTCGGGTGTTCGAGATGTTGGATATTTGCCTTTCGGCGAATAATTACCCGTCAGCGGCATTGAGCTACGCCGTGCCTTTCTTCTCAATTTACCCTTCTTTCCGTTCGGTAAGTACGCGAAGGTGCCAAACACGTTCTCGAAAAGAAAAACCCCTCCTGTGTTCCGCAGTATTGTTAAAAACAACAACACGGACATTATTTTAACCCCGGACAGTGGGGACAAGAAAGAGAGCACAAAACAAATCTCCAAAGGAGATTTGTGTTGAGCTTTCCTTTTTCCCACTCTCCAGGGTTAAAATAACGTCTATACTCAACCAGCTCGCCTGCACCCTTGCTTTAACTTCAACAACAACACCGTCCGACTTAACGACACGCGCCTTGCGAATACTTGGTCGCGTTATTTAAAGGACGCCTTGTTTAAACGCGTCCTTCTTCTCTAGCATTTTCCTCTCGATCAGCTTTTTGATGCACTCCGCTTTCTTCGAAGATAAGTGTGTGCATTATGACTAAGTATTTAGAGCTTAAAAGTGAGCTCCGTTGAAGTTTCGATTGCCTGAGGTAGGCCCCAGAACTGGTTCAACCAATTAATTTACGCACCTGAGAGAATGACCCAAATTAAATGTGTGTCAAAACTTTATTGTCAAAAGGACGCCTCGTGTGGCGCGTATGAATTTTGACCTGTAAATAGTATACGTCAAAAAATGTTTTAGTGAAGTTCTTAAATATTCAAATTTGGTTCGTATCGCTGTTTATCAAACTGAAAGGTTCTGCTGGCAATACTTATACATTGATGTCAGATGTGGCAATTTGGGCAGTGCAACCTGTCCCTACGTGTTAGATGTTTGATTGCGTGAGATTAGCGGTAAGAAAATTCCCTCGAGCAGAATGAAAAATGAATGCATTACGCGCTGTGTTTCAAGACTGTCTGCTTTTCCTCTAAGTCTTACAACAGGTGTCGACACCCCACTGGAAAGTACAGGGAAATAGTAATGTTAATTGTGGCATCACTTCTATTTTTGCCGATTTCTCACTAACTATTTAAAATTTATAAATACTAAATAGCATTCCGGGGTGAGTATAGTGTTTCTGACCAAAAGCACTGCATTTTGATCAGAAATAAAAAAAAGTTTACCGAAAAAGGCAACCAAAAAATGAGGGTCCTGAAAAAACACATAGGATAAAAAACAGAAAATTATATTAACCACGCTTGCAAGTTTGCAGCAAGGGTAAAACATTCTTATATAAGAAAAAAAAAATAGCGCAAGACAAGGAGGAAGTAAAATGTAACCGACAGGACACAGTGCTAAGCTACCTTCATATATGCTTTGAAGCTATTTGAGATAGGTTATTCCTAGCTTTTGAATACAAAGTTAGCCTCGAGTCAACACTAGTAAGGTCGCAAGCTGGACGAGTTGGTAAACGCTGAACATGATAAAAAAATCGCGCACAAAGAAACGAGGACAAAACAGGAAGGAACACAGAAAATAGACAGCTAGCCGCGTATTCACAACTCTGATGTAATAGGCGAACAAAAAGGAAGATAAAGCAAGACTCATGACAGGGGACACCAGTATTAGGGAGAATGCTGGTCATTCTCACCCCGTTCCAAAAAAAGGTATTCTTCACTGCAAGTCCTCGCACCCCAAGGTAGTGAAGAGACGCATAGCTACCTCCTGCATCACTTCAGCCCTAAAAAAGAAATGTTTCCGTGCCATTACTGGTCGTTTCTAGGGCCCAATCGATAGAATAAAATCATCACAGTTACCGAATAAGGTCTTAATGGAGGTTGAGAGAACGCTGGTAAACGGGGTGAAGAACCTAGGCGCAATGTTGACAAAAACCGAGTGGTGGTTATACCATACTTGAGCACGTTACTTTAAAAAATGTGATGAATTAAAATTAGCGAACAAAAAACTAGGCCGCAAACAAGCTGGTGAATGTTTAACATAATTTAAGACAAACCCCCGAGACTGGGAAAAAGACGAAGGACAATGCAACACACATAGTCTCAGTACACAGACACTCTGTGTGTCGTGTTTTCCTTCGCCGTTTCCCCAGTCACGGGGGCTTATCTTAAATTGAAATAAAATTACACGTTAGCGAGCCTAAAATGTAATGGATTATCGTTACAAATTACTTTCGCTGAAAAGTAACAGATTACTATACTCGTTGCGTTACAAGTTACTTTTACATTACTTTTCCCATACACTTATCAAGAAAACAATACAAACAATTTTGATGTTTTCAACAAAGTCGTGCAACACTGCTTTCCATTTCTCATGCGCACGCATTATGGTAGTCCTTATAAAAATAAAATATTTTATTTAAGAGAAGGAATGTAGGTGCACTCTGTTCACCTCTAAGCTGACAAGGCAGCAAAAGCTGCAACTACACCCGCCATCGCACTAGCTTAGAGCGACCAGAAATGATCCCTGGAATTCTGCAGACAAAGCTAGCGGTGCGTATGCTCAGTAGCAGCGTCTACCTCCGCTAGGATATTCGTAGGTAAGGAACCGATCTACGAAAGCTCCCTTTGAAACGGGCATTTCAAGCGAGAGCGCAACTTCTCAAAGCTGCGGTCTCGTGCCTGTAGCTTTGATGTGCTGTCAGCCTATGCATGAACGGAGGATAGTCGCATGCCGTACTGAAAAATGCATGGACGCGCGCTCGCTGTTGAGCTTTGGTCGAGCGGGTGGTCGCACACTCATATTGCTTCAGTTTCTGTATTACGTTCATATCTGTCAAAAAGTAACGAGTAATTAAAGTAATCCCTCGTGGAAATGGAGCGTGATGGTTAAGTTACGGTGTTTGAGGAGAATAACATAGAGGACGAAAACGTGTCGTCTGGTTTTCGTCCTCTATCTTATTCTCCTCAAACACCGTAAAGTAATCCATTACAATTTTTTGTAACGAAATTACATTACCAATTATTGCCGCGAAAAATTAACGTGAAAATTACAAAAAAAGTACTTCAAAAAGTAACGAATTACAAATAATCCATTACTTGTAAAGGATTACTTCCCAAGTCTGGGTTATACCATATCTACACAATATTTCACATAATCTAAAACAGGTGGCAAGTATGCATGGTGAGCCCCTAGTACACTCAGCCCCTTAAAAAATGCGACAAATTTGTTTTAGGGTTAGCACAAAAGCAGAAAATTGATAAAAACACGCGTTCCACAAAACTCATGTTCGCCCTTTTGTTTTCTGTTCATCGGGCGTTGTGTATAATATTCCTCTTTCCTGTGGACGATGCTATGTCGCACGAACAGGACGATGTCTGAATTACCAGCTGCGAGAGCATAATCTTTCTTTAACATCAACCGTAGGAGGTCACATTTCGGTACATTGGTAAACCTGTACGCCAATAATTAAGCTCTTTAAAAAGAGCTTAATTATTGGCTGGTTCAAAGAAAACCAAACGCGCGACGTGCTCGAGGCATTTAATATATTGGGTTTGGCCCATCGCTGCGTTAGTAACCCGATGGTGGCTTTCAGTGAAAAAGAATTTATTTTCTTGCGGTCATTTGGTTGCGACTGAACAGTATTCCCCCTGGTACCGGTGTCCCCTGTCATGAGTTTTGCTTAATATTTCTTTTCTTTACCTATTAGTATATCATAGTTGTAAATACGCGCCCATATGTTTTCTGTGTTCTTTGTTCCTTACTCCTTTGTCCTTTTGCCTCAAAGCGCAATTTTTCATCAAGGTAGACAGTGTTTAGGGGGCAATGCGGCATCTTTTAGGTCTTTGAGGGTGTGTCAGAGAATTTGTTAAGGTGATGTAGTATGTTCTCATACGTGCGTATTTGTGTGATTCAGATTTTTTTCCTTTTTTTTGTGAGAGATAGCTGCTCAGTTTATGCGAAAGACGTCGGCCAGTCTGATGGTCCTAAGGCGAAACAGTTCATTAGTTGCCTTGATAACAAAGGCTGTGTCCACAGAAAAGAACTTTCCCGACGCATGGGGTGTAAATAAGCAAAATAAACAAGTTATCTCAGCTTGAGGACGTTTCTGTCCCGTTTCTTTTTCTTGCACTAACAAGTTAATTTTTTTTCGAACCACGGTTTCGGGTTTTACAGGATATGAGGTAATACCAATATGCTTTTGCTGGAAACAAATTATTTTAATCGAACAAAAAACGAGCAACGGGCAAGCCTTTAGTGTTTTTGTCAAAAAGAGGTCTTCCGGGAAAGCAGCGTGCAACGAGTTAGCACAGGAAGATCTATAGTGTGAAACGTTGAACTTGTCTTGATCCTCCTGATAAAGCTTTGAGGCACAGGATGTGTCATAAGTGCATTATGCATCTCCACTTGAACCATTCCTCTGGAACGATGGGCTTGCCGGTGTACAGCTTCAGCGTTATTCCCGAAGTTACGGTGATGAGTTGAGCGTGTTGGTACGTACTCGAAAAAAAACAGCCTGAACTTAATGAAGAAATATTTAAAAAAAGAGAGAGGAGTCGAGACGGCTGTCTCGTGTCATCTTCCTTGTTTTCTCTCTACGTTTCTTCCCTAAGTGCCGAATGTTTTTATTTTCCAAGTATTTCAAAAGATTTCATCTGGATATCTTGAAGAATTTCTTGAAATGTCTCCAGGTTGATCCCAGTCACGGTTGTGACTTGTGCCAATCTCAATATAAAGAAGTTTGTTGCATATCTCAACAGTAACTGTGATGGGTTTCGTGTAGCTTGAGTCGATGAAATAAAATGGAGTTTCGTCTCCCGACCTCTGTGCGGTGACATGGTTGGCAAAGTTTAGTTTATACTTATTTCTTGAATATTATTGATCTCGTTTCCTGTCACGGAAGACCATTTGGAAGTGTCCTGTTCTTCCGCATATTTCACAAGTCTTGTTCCTTGCAAAGCAGTTTTCTGGGTCGTGATTCTTTTTTCCGGAACAATGACATGGGGTCCCGTCTGTGCGAGATTTTCCTTTTCCCTCGCTTGCCTTTCTTACAAGTGACGTCTTGTATTTCCGCCCTTGCGCCAAGCGGTTGACATCTTGTTGGGTCCCATGGGGTCCCTCCTTATTTCCTTCGCAACCTTTATGGCTATCTCCATCTAAGTGGCAAGATCCACCGCTGCCTTGAGTGTCAGCGTCGGTTCAGCCAGCAGCATTTCGAGAATGTTTCCGTCCTTAATGCCGTCAATGAGCTTGTTCTGAAGTCGGTCGCTGAAGGAAACACCGAAGTTGCATTGCAGTGAAAGCTGTTTGAGCGCAGCTACGTAGTCTGCGATGGTTTCGGATTGCAGCTGCTTCCGGTGATGGAATTTGTAGCGTTCAACCATTTCATTGTGTACGGGTCGATCTGGTTCTGCACTAGTTTAACGATCTGCACGTACGTCTTGGTGCTTGGTATGGCAGGTTCCGGAAAGTTCCATATTAATCCGTACATTGCTTGTCCGACAATAGAGAAAAGAACATCGACTCGCTTTTATTTCGGAATGTCGTTTGCAGCGAAGAACACTTCGATCTTTTCGATGTTCGAGACCGTGATAACGATTTCTGATCGAACTCCTAAATGTTCCCCATGCGAGACATTCTTTAGTTTTTAGATGGGGCGTGACACACGTTCCCGCTGTCTCCTTTATTTCGATGTCCCGCTTTTATATCCACCCTTGTTGCATTAATCCTATCCTCGTTGGCATTGTAATGTACCGGTTAATTTTTGACAATGCAAGGATCTATTTTTCATCTGTTTAGGTTACAATTGGTTGGTGTTACGAGAAGCGACTTTTCTGGTCTGCGACCGCGCATGTCTGTTGCTTCCAGGCGTCCCATGCTTCTTCGTGGCTCGCCACTCGGCTCTCCCCGTCGATATCGCCGGTCGCATCCGCCGTTCTTTGGACTCGTTTGGTCGTGTTCTCTATACGTGGCGAACACGCACATAATAAACATAATATAGATAGGCAACCCCAGATGATGTGTTGCCTATCTTCGGTCTAGTCTCATGAATTGCATTGTGGTGATTTAAGTTTTCCGAGGAGATGGAGTTGCTTGTTAGTAGACGAGCAGTTGGCATGTAACCATTGTAGTACTAAAGCCTCAGTATTACGAAAATGTGTTTAGTTTGAGTTGCTTGAAAAACCACCTTTAATTTGTCGCCGCTATAGTCGCGTTCTCTTTTTTATTTTGTTCTTACTCTGAATGATTTAAAAGTGCAGTGCACGAAAAAAAGGAATATTGGAGAAACGGCAGAAATGTAGCACAAACTTCGCCAATGCTTCGCTATCACGCGATCAGGAACGCATGGGTCACATCACCCCCGAGGATGCTTTCCAGGGACGCCAAAAAGTTTGATCTTTTCGGCCGCCTTTTTTTGTTCCTTTCGTCGAATGCTGAGTATTTTTAAAGGATATTGTTTTCCCTCGCGTGAAATAAACGCAAGAAGACTCACTGGTCAGGGTAAACAAGTTTTCACTTCATCTACACACTCCAAAAATCTGCACAAGTAAATGGCTTCTGCACTTATTTCCACGTGGGGAACTTCTACCAGTACCGTTCGATCTGAGCTTTCGGGAACGCCGGCACCCACGACAAAAAGAAAAGGTCGAGGTACACTTAAGCATTTCTTATGAGTTGTGAATGCGAAAGCATGCAAGCCGCTCTTCCGCTCCTTTTGTCGTCTGCTCGTCCGCTCCCTTTGTCGTCTGCTGCGTACTAGCGCGCGCGCGCTTCGGGATCTCGGAATTCATGGCGCAGCGGCCAATGGGAGCCCCGTCGACGCGCACCAGCCAATGGAACCGAAGGCGAATCGCTCCTCGTGGAATCGCGAAAACTAGGAGCCGTTTTCGCGCTTCAAACTGATGACGTCAGTTCGCTCCATGAGACAGGTAATGCTTTCGTATTAAAATTAGCAAATCCTCATCAGCGTCGAATATACGCCATGAAACTTTCCTTTCTCCGGGCAATCAAGGTATTCTATGGGCTGCTTTAGTGAACTCGTCCTTTGTTTTTGTGACAAAACGTTAAACACTTTGTGGGCAATCTGCTGATTTAAGGCGTGGGATCAGGTTGCCTCATGTGTAGCGTGCCTCAATGGCCTTCTGTTTAGGGTGATGCCACCCTTTGTAGTACCCGATGCCGACAGCACGCGCTCACAGAGAAAATACAAAGAAATTGCCGGAAACAAAATGTCTCCGTAGCACAGTCAGCGCCACGAGCGCGTGCAGGGACACGCTCTTTCACGCGCTTCAGAACAAAAAATAAAAAGAATTGGAAACAAAATGACCAGATGTCATCACCCCAAGCAAAGCGCACATGAAGGCACCCTACTCATGTGAAATTGTCTCTTGCCGTTTTTCACCGCGAGATCACAAAGTTAAATTGACCACGCGAGTGGCGCTCCGCCGCTAAGAGAAGGCAGGCGGAAAAGTTTGCGCACAGGCTGTTTGGTCTCAGCGCGCGCAATATCAGACTCAGTCAATAAATGACTACGTACTGTTGAACCCGTGCGTCGTGTCATTTGAGGCAGGTAGCAGCAAGGAAAATCCTACAAGTTACGTATAGTCTGTTTTTTACATCTTGCTCCTTTTTTTTTTCTAGTGTATTAAATTTTGTGAAGTATATAAAGACGCGGGGCTTTGCTTTGAAAGTTAAAGTTTTATTGTATGTCTTGGTTTGTAGCTTATAGCGTCATTCACACGAGGGAGAAATGCCAAGGATTTCTCCCCTGCGCGAGCATCACGCAATGAAAACATCAGGCTTTTGCGATGTGGCGCTGTGAAGTCACATACGCGGCGAAGGTATACTTCAGTTTCAGCTTGGGTCCAGACGCAGCCGATGCTACGAGCGCGAGCGTATGGCCCAGAACAGTGCTTGCATTGCACGAGCGCGCGTGCTTGGCAGGGACGCTGAAAGCCCGGAGCTCGCGCTTGTAACATCGCCTGCGTCTGGACCCAAGCTGAAACGAAGTATAGAGAGGGTTGCTCGGGTGGCATAAACGTTCCTGCTTTGGCGGTCGTGTAGTTTGTTTGCAATAATATATTGTCGATAAACTGTACTTGGTGTCAAACGTGGAGCTCTCTAAATTCGTCTGCGGAGCTGTGAAGTGTGGAAACCGCTGAATTGGACCGTAAACGCTGTCATCCCTCCCCGGCGCCTCGTCGAAGTGAACGACGAAACTGAGGACGAATTTGGGCGCCCGCTGTCAACGTCATGCACACACGTGCGCAGATTTCTCCGCGGTTAAATAACACTTATTTTACATAAAATGACAGCACCGTTATTCTTATATTTTTTTTTCTCTGTTAAGAATTTCAGAAGTCTAGTCCCGTAAAGCCCTTCGGGTTCGTGTAGGAATAAGAAATAAATAACACCACCAATTTGCTTTTAAACAGCTTAGCCGTTTGTGATGGCGCGTGGGACCTGTTTAGTGGAAAGAGGAGTATACGACTTTTTTCAACTGAGTCTTTATAAACAGTGAATGCGATACCGTCCGTCCTTCTTAAGCTTAGCCGATGAAGGCGAGTAAATAAAGATTCGTTTCAATGCTACTTCTGGAGATGTAGGAAGGAAAATGATTGGCCTTGTGTGATCAACGCGGATCCCATGTAGGCGCTTCTGAGAATATGAAAACAAAAAAGTACTCGTACTGTACGTTAGAAACCAGCCAAACCTACTATCAATCCTGTGAGTACGAATGGAATCAGCATAAACTAACAAAACAATTTTTTTTATATTATCGCCGTTTTTTTTTTTTTGTTGAGAAACTAAAACAAAGAAGTGTCTAAAGCCTCTATGAAGAAATAAGTAGAGAACGCTCTTAAGGTTCCCTGCGCGTCCTCTTTTTCACGCAATACGCCGTGAACCAATCGCTACAACTTGTGGAAAGCCTTCGCGAATGACTCACCACAAAAATAATTATATGCAAAAACGCGAAGTTCGGACGGGCGATTTGTATCTGAATTTGTAACAAGCATAAGCTGAGCTAGTCGGTTCATACTTCAGGTGAGGCCAGCTGACCTATTATAAACATATACAGAAAGAAAAACCATATACACGGCTGGACTAAAACTGACTTTTCTATTACCTCCTCGTCTACTACGAATCCCACATGCGGAAAATATTCCCTGCGCTAAGAAATATGACTGCGTTAGAGCACCTTCTCTCGCGCTGCACGAGAAAGAAAGAAAAAAATCTTTTGGGTGTAAAATATGCCGTGAATTAGGAAGGAAAGAGAAGAAGAAAAGGGAATATTTCTCTCATGTGGGGTTAGTAGTAGAAGAAGAGGAAAAAGAAAAGTCAGTTGTTAGTCGAGCGGTGTTTATGGCCTTTCCTTGTTTGTATGTTTATTCTAATTCAGCTGCCCTTACCTGAAGTATCTGGATTAGACCGTCTCAGCGCATCTCATCCTCTTTATATAATTATTTGAAATTTTGATTACCCTCAGGGCTTAAAGGGCCTCTGACACGCCAAAGAAAGAAATTTTTTTTTTCATGCTAGGCGTTGAAATGAGCATATCAGGACATCACAAAAAAAATATTTCACTATAGAGTTGCGTAGTTTTTTTATAAAAAATAGAAATACGAAGCCCAATTCAAAGTTCCCGCCGTGCACTGTGACGTAACAGTGTACCGCAAGGTGTCGGGGCGGTCAGAAGGGAGGCATCGCCGGAAGTCACGTGAGTTGTATCGCTCCTCGTGCTTACCGCGAGCGCGTGTAATATTTTTTTTAATATTTTTGTTATTCTCCGCATCTCCACGAGCGATCCAAGCAGACAAGGTTTCTTTTATTTGCTTTTCATCGCTTAATGTTGCTGTAAAGGTAGAAGAAGCGGAGTCAGTGAATTGACGTGATTAACTACAATGCCTAGAAGGTGCTGTGTGAGGGACTGTCCCGGTATTTCAGCAACTGAAGAAGAGATCACACTGCATGCATTTCCGAGAGACATACATCGGCCGCATGTGCACCTAGTAAACACGTTCTACTCATGTTCTAGACAAAATACGTACTTTGTGCTCGACGTTTACTTGTACTTGGTACACAAACCAGTTCGTATTCTTTAGACGGCAGGCATCTTTAGCCTGGAGAGTATCCGATGATTCAACGACCTCGGTGTCTGAACCCTCAGCAATGCGATCGGGCGTGTCGTATGCTAGCAATCCTAATTTCTGCGAGCGTTCTAAATTTTTTTTTCAAAACTTGATAGCTTGTTTTGCGCCCAGTATAGCCCTGTATTATCGGACTGACGGCATGCACTCGTACACTGGCTTGTACTCGCAACGCTTTCATCATTGACCTCCATCACGTCGATCCACTGACTCTTCGTCCTCAAATTTACAGCACGCAAACGAACCAACGGTGCAGCGATAAACAGCTAGTGGAACTGAAACTTCGTTTTCTACAATCGCTCGTACAAAGAGCAGAATAAAAAAAAATCGTAGGCACGGTCGCGGAGAGCACGAGGAGTGAAACTCACGTGACTTCCGGTGAACCCACGCTTAGTGACGTAGGTCGATGCCTCCCTTCTGACCGCCCTGACACCTTGCGGTACACTGTTACGTCACAGTGCACGGCGGGAACTTTGAATTGGGCCTCGTATTTCTATTTTTTTATAAAAAAACTACGCAGCTCTATATTGAAATATTTTTTTTGTGATGTCCTGATATGCCATTTCAACGCCTAGCATGAAAAAAATTTTTTTTGGCGTGTCAGAGGCTTTTTAAGACATCATTGAGGGGAGTGGGTACGAACATATAAAGATAAAGTAACAAAGTGCAGTTATTATTAGTGCAGTGAAATGGCTCCGAGCTACAAATATAGTTATGGAATTTCTGAACTGTAGGTGAGCATCGACTTTTTCCTGTTGGCTCGGGAAGGCAATTGCACTTTTCTGATGTGCGGGAAAATATGACTGAGAAAAGCATGCGTTCACCAAAATGAAATCCGGACCATTTGAAGATGATCTCATCGAGATAGTTGAGGTAAAATAAGTTTGGAACGCGCTCCGTTAATCTTAGTGATTGACATTCCGCGAGCTGTATGGGGAAGATCACGCATACGAATAATTTTTGAGTGTAAGACCAGACCCACATTGCCTGTGTCTCCGAAGACGCTGCTGAAGTCTGGGCATCGGATTACGTCGTTTGCAGTAAAAAACGCCAACGAACTTTTCCCGCGAAAATAACAAACTTTCGCAGTGTTTTGCTAGGCTTCTTCGGGACATTGCAACAATTTACTGCACACGTGCTGTGAGGGGAAGCAGACGCCCGGCGTTGTTAATGAATACTGCAAATGGCATTCTATTGGAAGCGTGCGACCAGATGGTGGCGCCACGGTCCGGCTCTTAGCAAAAGCATTTCGCTCTGAACACGGCCACACTGGCATAGACATCCTGTGTAGCAGCCGACATTTGTCTCTAGTAAATGTCATCTTTCCTAAGCCCGGCGCCAGCTACTGAAATAAATAGAGCCTGGATAAATATACATACAAGTAAAACTAATACTATATAATGACACAGCGGAGCCAAGGCACCGCAGAGAGGCGACAGGCCATTCCACAGAGGCCGGCGGTGCCGCGTCTAATGAGGGTCATTATGGGATGATGTAATATACTAGATGCAAGATGAGGTGGACTTGCTCCTCTGAACGTCGCGAAAACCGCTGCGCGAGTCTTAGAGGTTTGTTGACGGTTCGAGCGAGTCGGCCAGCAAGCCAAGGTGACCTCGGAGGGCTTTTCGGTGAACGTTCTTAGGTGGTAAAGCCCTGGCAGTTTGATGGTCCGATCGCTCACTTCGGTGAAGCCTGCGGTTCCAATATGAGGGATAGTCGAACTAGGTGGCTGCCATCCCCAATGCATTGGAGTGGAGGACTAGAACTTAGCGCCGCACTCACCCGCTATGGCTTTCTGTCACCGTCGTCATTGTTATTGACCAGCTTAATTCATATTATGTTATGGGGGATATGACCTTCATCCCAACTGGTCTTGCCGTATGCATACCGGATCTGTATTCACGCAGGACATGTGTCCAGATAGGCTTTTCTCTATGCATGAAGGTTTTTCCGTATGCATACAGGTTTTCCTGTGAGCACAGAGGTTTGCTCGTTTTAAGGATGGCATACAAGCTAGTCAAGTGAAGCAGCTGAAAAGGTAATCAACAACCTACAGGGAAAAAGAAACTTATCAGCAATAAAATGTGCAGAGAAAATCAAAACACAAAGTGAAATTTTACCTCTATCAGCTTTCAATGAAGGTATTTTACCGGTTGACCACGCCATATTTTATATACGACTTGTCTCCTTAAGGTTTGTGAAGATGCAGGTTCTGCGAATAGAACCGCACCTTTCTTGCCATGATCTTTGGTATGCTCCAAGACATCCAAACAATTCGTCAGTACCCGGAAAACTGGTCAACCAGTAACACAGAATATATCCCTTCAATGCGTCTGAGCCTACGTTTTTTGTTTGTTTTTTACATAGGTTTTACGTTTGAAATGGTTCTTGCTCTTTTACACTTCAATTAGACTCCCTTGTTGAATCTCTAAGAAAAAACCTAAAATAGTTACGGTTACGGCAAAGGGGCACAGAGACATTCGCGTAAATTTCGATGCCCGTGGTTTTCTTCGTTCGGAAACCCCGTCTGATCAGGTTGAGCGGAGCGGTCGATAACTAACATAATATTCTTAATTCGGGAACAAAACGTTTGATGCATTTAGTGGAAGTGCTTATAAACAACATGTGAAAATTGTACATGCGTATATCTAAAAATTCGTGAAACGAACTCTATTAATACGAGCTTACGTCTCACGATGTTGTCATTCGGCTCCTTGTCGTAGCCCTCTGTTGATGCAACTGATGCAACTTGTTCGGTCGTGTCAGTAATTTTAAGAGCCCAGAAATAGCAGGTCTGCAATTCAAATTGATGTCATAAAACATGTCTTCGTCGGAATAATATAGACACGACACAATATTTAGCCAAGGCATAATGTATTTCTATCAAAACAAACACCAATATTTGTGCGACTAAATTTGTATCTTCTTTTACGTTGTCTGAAAACCGTGGGAAACCAAAACTTCCACCGACATTGCGTCGTTTTTCGGGAGATCTTGAAATTTATATTGCAAGATACAACCGATGCTTCTCCTGTGTTACGTAGAAATGTTAACTTTGTTTACCTTATGTACTTCGGGATTTTTAGAGCCCATGGAAATGGGCATTGAATGTGAGATACGTACAGATCGAACACCAAGTGAGATTTTGAAATGCAGTGCCACGATACCTGTCCCAGGCAGCACAGACACGTTGAAAAGACGTCGAAAGAAGGTGATGACGTCAGGAACCACATGTCGAAAGAACGTCGAAAGTCTGAACGTCAGGTCCCTTCGACGTAATATGGAAAGGCTAATGTCTGGAAAAAAGGGTGAATTTTACGTCGACATAACGTCCCACTTAACGACCTTAGAACGTCGAGTGCACGTCTGAATTGGACGGGAAGTCAAGTGATAACGTTATATCGACGTTGACACAATGTCCCATTTAACGACCATAAAACGTTGAGTATACGTGAAAACTAAACGGGATGTCAATTGAAAACGTCATTAACGATAAAATAACGTCCCATTTAACGACATAAACTGTCGAGCGCACGTCTGTGATAGCGTTATGTCAATATTGAAATAACGTCCCATTTAACGACCATAAAAAGTCGAGCATACGTCTAGACTGAACGGGATGTCAATTGACACCGGTCTCGACAAGGGTCACCGTGGAACGATGGAGTAAACCGAATCTGGTGGCTTCGCTGTTCGAAGGTATGTTCGCGAAAGCATGTATATTCGGACGGAATAGACCACTTGCTAAATCCCCCAAGTGCCCCGGCCCAGGAATCATGGGAATGATGTTCTTCGTAGTGATCGGTAATTTCGGCCACCTACATGGTTAGACAGTTTTGGGTGTAATTCGGAGTCACCCCAAACAAGCGTCCTATAGTGCCCAAGGACCTGTCATATCACTTTTAAGATTTCTCGTCAATGACAACGTTTTCGATACTGTGCATGCTGTTCACCCTTCAACCTGGCTTAGCTGCAGAAATCTCTTACGTTATTGTCATTCTTTTACAGCTTCAAAGACGCTAATATTAAGTTAGAAACGCTAAAAATGCTGTAAACAGCCCCGCTGACTCCGAGCTAAATCCTGTTTTTTGTTATTGTTAATTCTCGGCTTTTTAAGCAATTCCTGCTAAAACAACATTCACGAGAATGATAATATTGTAAAAGATTTCAGAAGCTGAGCGAGGTTGAAATGGGGATTGCATGCACAGTATAAAAAATGCTGACATTGATGATAAATTTTAGAAGTGATGTGACAGCACCTTGGGCTCTATAAGGCGCTTGGTTAGGGTGATCAAGGTGTTCGCTCAGTCACTATTGGGACGTCTCGCGCTCAACGTTCAAAGAACCTAAAAAAAAGTAGAACTGACGTCGAATAATGTCGATGACGTCAAGGTGTTGCTCAAGACACTGCTGGTACGTCTCGTGCTCCACGTTCAAAGAACTTCCGGAGAAAACGTCGAACTGACGTCTATTATTGCCAATAACGTCAAGGTGTTGCTCAGACATTGTTGGGACCTGTCGCGCTCAACGTTGCAAGATCCTCCTAAAAAACGTAAAAATGACGTCGAATATTGTCGATGACGTCAAGGTGTTGCACAGGACATTGTTGGGACGTCTTGTGCTCCACGTTCAAAGAACTTCCCGCAGAAAACGTAGACCTGACGTCTATTATTGTCAATGACGTCAAGGTGTTGCTAAGACATTGTTGAGATGTCTCGCGCTCAACGTCCGAAGAACCTCCCGGAAAAACGTAGAACTGACGTCAAATAATGTCGATGACGTCAAGGTGTTGCTCAGGACATTGTTGGGACGTCTCGTGCTCGACGTTCAGAGAACTTTCCGGAGAAAACGTAGAACCGACGTCGATTAATGTCGAAGACGTCAAGGTGTTTCTCAGGACATTTTTATGACGTCTCGTGGTCGACGTTCAAAGAACTTCTCATAGAAGACGTCAAACAGACGTCGATTACTGTTGAAGACGTCAAGGTGAAGCTTATGACGCTGTCACAACGTCACGTGTTTGACGTTGTCGGAACCTCTCATGTGGACGTACCAATGCCGTCGATAAAAAGTTTGTTAAGGACTTCGACGTCGCCCAACGTCGACGACTTTATTTCGACGTCATCTCGACGTCTTGTGCTGTCTGGGGTATGACATAGATGCCTACATGCGCAACCCACCACTACGTGGTTATAGGGCACCTATACGCGATACTGTTTACCTCTATGAAGATACCGGTACCGACAGGAGAATACATGCCACTTATCTCTATGATTTTTTGCCGGTAGCAGTTTACCCCATTACAGGCGACAAGTAAATCCTTTACAGGCGACTAGTGAATTCGTGTCGGCGGCCCATATCCAATACCGGGTGACCCGTATTCAATACCGGGAGACCTTTCTGGTAGTGAGTGGCCCAAATCTGATACAGAATGACTCGTATTTGTATACCGGTATATGTATGAAAGTGACCGGTACGGTTATATCATGGTGACTGGTATTAGCGTATATAAACCAGTATAAAGTCGTACAGGTTTTTTTTAGCTGGGATACAATGCGTTCGTTGCCACACTTGGAGTTTTTTTGCATAAGACTTAAAAATTGGGAACATAAAGTCCCTCAATGGGCCGGCGGAATCCGCCGCGATCACCGCAATCCTAGCACGTCCGCTCGATCCGCCGGCCAGCGAAGAGCAATCTGATGATACGAGGAGCGAAAAATGTTTTTCATGTAGATTTCATCAATTACTAGCACTTTTGAATGTCGTACCATAGTAAGTTTTCGAACCGTCCGTCATACAAACGACAAACGCTTCGTAGAGGCATATTCCAGCGCAGATAAACGAAACAAATGGCGGTGTAGTGTATTGCCGTTGTTTCTGCTTACAAATGCGAGACATGCGATTGAACCTGATGTCCGAAAAATTCCTGCGGGCAGAGCAATGCTAGACACCGATAGGTTTTCGAATTTCAAAGTTCCGAACTTGTACTCCGGAGCGAGATCGAGACACTCGAAAGAAGGCGCACACGCGGCCAAGAGGGCGCATTAGAATAGGTTCAAGCGGGCAGCGTTTCACTATGCTATACAATGCGGACGCTGTCGCTGGAGGCGACGCTGTTGTATGTGGCGCTCTCAACCATTTTCCAACAGAGCTGGTGATAGTAGTATATAGAAAGTCTTTGGCAATTATATGAAACGAATATGAGGGAAATGACGAGGCGCCACCGACACAAAGCGGGTTGGGCGTGTTCACAAATTGGAATGGGGTTATTTAGAAGTCTCCAATAATACCCTGGTGGTGGTCGCAAGAAACTATTATGTCCAGTGCGTTGGAGGTAATGTAGTAACTCTGGGGACTGAAAATACGGTACGTGTGACACTTGGATGACGGTCATGAAAAATGCTAGAAGAAACAGCGGTGAGCTCAAAACCAACGAACTCCTCCTTCCTAAAACGCAGTTGGATATTACATTGGATTGTGTGTGGTCGGTATGGTCAGCATAGTCTGCCGTCCAAGCAAACCAAGTTCGAGCATCTCTATCGTTTTTTCTTTATTTTTCATGACCCTAATCAAAACATCACGTGCACTCTATGTTGAACAATGAATTACTACAGTTAACTCTGACTCCATTATAGAATGGTTTCTTTCTACCACCATTAGGTGATAATTTTCGGCTTCTGGTTGACCAAGAGAGCAAGCCCAGCCACCTATCTACGTCTGGTGCACGCCGCTGCTCTGCCCGTTTCTCCTATGCGTAGCGCAAGGTCTGCCTGCTTCTTGCACTGAGGTTGCGATGATCATAGGCGTGCGCAGGATTTTTCGTGCCGGGGGGCGAGGTTACCCGCAGAGCGCCCCCTGCCGTCGGTGTTTCATGCCGTCGAAAAAGAAACCATACCGCCGGCGCAGTCGCTCTGCGCCTAGAGTCGGGCCAACTTTGCGCCCCCCCCCCTCCCCCCTAGATGATTAGAGGGGGCGGCCGCCCCCCTGCCCCCCTGGGTGCGCACGCCTATGGCGATGATGTAAGAAAAACAAGCACTTGCTGGCTGGTTAAAAAAAAAATAGTGTGCAGACATCAAGGCATTTAGCATTGAGGTCTATCCACTATTCTTTTCAATCAAAGCCAATCAGGAGCTCGGCGTCGGTCTGACGTCACCGCAACGTCACCGCTTGAGCATAATATGCCGTGCCGTGCATTTCTTCAACTGGCAGTAACAAAAGCAAGATCGGTATGCTTTGAGCTACCTGGAGACCTTTCGTGCTTGGAATGCCTAACGACCGACGTACATGTTGTTTGTGTTTTTAGCGCACTCAGTTAACATCAAACTCACGTCTCACTACGTCGCATCTATCGCAGAACTCACGCGACCCGGTTCAAGGCTACCGACGCAAGTTTGCAGCACGGCGGTCTGCCAAGAACGAGGTAAGTGACTGCAAGGATATCCTTCGGCACCCTTGGAGCTGGAGTGGCGTTCAAGCGTCTTCGACTTTCACCGCTTGAGACCACTCACACTGCCGATCACGTAGGCGACGTGCCGACTGCGTTGTGTGCTTCTAGCTTTGTTTTGCGACAGAACTATCGCAATTGATACGGTCTTATGCGTGTCTCGAATCCCAAGAATCGCTAACAGTGTCCACTGCCGCACTCCTTGCCGGAAGCTGTGTGTGATATAGCGTCGAGAAACTGAGGGAGATGAGGAGACGAAGAGACAAGAGCCCGCGGGGATCTCCGAACACCAAACTCCGTGTTGGAAGAATTTATTGGTCGACCCAGCTCGCTGCCTTTGTCTTCACCATCTCCACTGCACTCGTCGACCACGTTCGAATGCAAAAGCCGAATGCCTGACACCGGCGTTCCGCATTCGAACGCGTTCGACGAGTGCAGTGGAGACGAAGGCAGCTAGCTTTAGGTCTACCCCTTAATCGTTCCAACCAGAGCTCGGCGTTCTGACCTCCTCGCGCGCTCTCGGCTCCTCCTCTCCTCCGGTTCTCGGCGAATTGCATTTCCGGATTGAACAACCACTTTTTCTGTCTATTTTTCAGTGGAAGCGAAAGTCTTAAGGGGGATTCAACCGCTATTTATTTGTACCCTTTTCCTCATAGATGGCGCAGAATTTTTCCGGAACAAACGAGTTGCACGTTCACAGCTGCGCATGCAGGTCGGGCGCTCGAGGTGTTCTCGGACCACGGGCTGTTGGCCGCCGATCTCGAGCTAGATCTTATTTTCTCTGCGTCTGCCGCTGCCGGAAGCGGCCAACAGGCGGCGTGAGATACGAGCCAGTACATACGTAGATTACAGTGGCTTACAAAACCTAGAATAAGCTCTGATTTCCAAATGGATTCAAAATTCCATCCACGTTCGAAAATTATCAAAAGCACAGGTGCGGCGTTGCGGCCGTTTGGACCACCACATTTGGCACGCAGACATTGTTTTGCCAAAAAAAAAAAGAAGAAAAAAAACTTGGTTTATTTTTAGAGCTTATTTTAAAGCTAGAAAACAAAAAAGAAATAAAGTAGCAGTTTTGCACTTCCTATGTCCTATATCGGCCTGCTCTTCGTCTGAATACTGGATGCAAACCCGCTCCCAGGATGTGTGGAGTAAAAAAGCCCATCTATCCTGGGAAAAGTGGCGCCAATCATTTTTGTGAAAATGCTCGAGACACGTGCCTCTGCTGTGAGTGGCGCCAATCATTTTGTGAAAATGCTCGAGACAGTGGCTCTAGTTCTTCTAGGAAGAACTAGAGCCACTAAATGAGCTGCGCTTAGAGTATCGGCACTCTGTTCCCCAACATGCTTGTGGGCGCCGACATTTTGGTGCTTGTGCACAGTAGATGCAACTGCCGATCGTCATGATTCAAAAGTGCGACTTCTTCAGCATTATATTCGGTGCTAGGAAGCTCATATAATATTGCTTTTATCTGTCGTGAACTGTTTAAACATTTGTGGAGGGCGGAAAAGCGTTTCCTGTGATTTCAAATAAATCTTGAGATAACTGGCAACCATGATTTTAAGCCACATAATGAACAAGTGTCGTTACTCTGAAGCGTAGCTTATTTAGTGGCACTAAAAACATGGCGTCTGAAATCTAGCTCAGTGCTGCGCTATTCCGCCATAATCTTCCCTAGTGCCACTAAATAAGCTAAGCTTCAGAGCAACGACACTTGTCCATATTGGGGCTTAAAATCATGGCTGCCAGTTATGTGAAAATTTATCTGAAATCACAGGAAACGCTTTTACGTCCTCCACAAATGTTTAAACCACTGATCTCCACTAGAAAGGGCTTCCCCCCCCCCCTAGTGGCCCCCTATAGTAGAGCCCCCTATAGTAGAGATCAGTGGTTTAAACGCTTCGACACAGAGCAAAGCAATATTACACGAGCTTCCTAACACCGAATCAAATGCCGAGGAAGCCGCACTTTTGAATCGTGACGATCGGCAGTTGCGTCTGCTCTGTACAAGCACCAAGATGGCGGCGCCCACAGCCATATTGTGGAACTGAGTGCCGACCCTAAGCATAGCTCGCTTAGTGCAAGGTCCACACTTCTACGCGGCGAGGTCCACACTTCTGCATGTCCAGAGGTCTGGACCTCGTCGACGACATCCACACTTCTGCACGTCAAGAGGTGTGCACCTCGTCAGAGAGGTCCACACTTCTGCGCGGCGAGTCAAAAGCAACAAGAAGCAACCGTTTCCCTCCCGCGAACTGTACCAAGGAGTTCTCTGTCCAAGCAAGTGTCGCGGCTCTACTACTCGTCTACAATCGCGCGCCAAGTGCACAGCAGCTGACAACATTGGCGACGGGGACACTTTCCGTCTGTCTGCCTGTCAGCGAAAAAGAACCACTCAAATACACAAAGCCATGTCGCACTCCAGCTATCCCCCTAAATTTTATAAGTTGAAGGCGCTGCCAGCAAGTGCAGACTAAATTCCTCTGATAAAATTCACGCTTGCAAGTACCGCCAACCATCGTTGTGGAAACGCGCAAAACCCGTGCCAAGAGCGGGTGCTCCGCTGCCATTCGCTTCCAAGGGCCGCTCATTTCAGTACTGCGCCGACAGCTGCTTCCAAGGGCCGCTCGAGACACGGGCCTCGTGCACTGGCGCATTTGACGCCACTTGCAAGACAAACGGAAACACATCGAAGTGTTTTATTCCAGACAGATAAACTACTGCGTGGTTCACGTTAAAGACCCCAGGCTCGCGGTTGTACTGCACTGGCTAAATTGCGCATCTACAGCGAGTGACTCGTCGAAACTTTAAATGGCTGACCAACTACACGCTGTATAAATATCCCCCCCCCCCCAAACAGATAAAGAGGGATCGGTGGCCAAGTGCGATAAAGAAAAAAAAAAGGATCGGTGGCCGAGTGGGTTAGAGCACACCAGCTCGGAACACGTGGAGCGAAAGCTCGCGCTGTATAACCCAGGCATCCTGGGTTCTAGAGCCCTACTGGGTTCAATCCCCACCCCTGCCCGTTTCAATCTGGATGAGAATTGTACCGGCGTGCGATCGTGTATTACTTTGCTCTGTTTCATACTTAGTGTGCAACGCTAGCAGAGCTGCTGGCGTGAGCATGGGGCTTGATCTCGTTGATCATTTGCACGCGTTCTCGAGCAAACAAAACCATAGATGAAGCCACGCGCTCGCGCCCGTAGCTTTGACAGCGTTGCACGCTAAGTATGAAACGGAGTATATACTGCGTGATGCACGTTAAAAGGGAGTTTTCGTAGACCGCGTTTCCCCCTCCGCTAAGCCCTCCGCAACGAAGCAGCCGCTACTGCGCCGGCGCGCCAATGGCCTTGACTGCAGAGTTCCCGCTAGCGTAGCTGGTTGTGGAGAGCGCTGCGGGACAGCGGAAACGATCTACAAAAACTCGCTAAAGACACCAGGCTACCGGTTGTACTGCACTGGCTAAACTGCTCATCTACAGCTGGGAGACAAGTCGCCCGTTGAGGCAGACTATGTTTTAGGCTGTATAAACATACACACACCCCAATTAGTTTCCAGACAGGTAAGGTAGCACCGCTTCATTCCACCGTGACATAGTAAGATCACTGTTGAAAGAGGTGTTCATAACTGACAGTAGCATAGTGAACTCCCGAGGTTATTTATGAAGACACTAAAGTTATTTAGAGGTTCATTCGATTTTGCCTGAAAATTAAAAAAAAAACGAGAAAAAAAAACAAAAAAAAAAAACGTACGCCTCACCTTTGGTAGAAACGCATTTTCTACCTATTGATGGCCCGTTTGGTTTTCTTAGTAATCCGCAAAACGGGAAATGCTAAATTTAAAAAAAAAATTGTTTCGGTCGCCAAAACGCTAACGTCAAAATTCAATATGCATCTAAAAGCAAGCACCTGTTTGAAGAAAGTATATTGCACTTATTCAAGATAATAGAAATCATGCTTCTTTTTTGTTTTTTCATATCCACTAGCCACCAAACAAGGTCTGCTGAGAATGAAAATATCTGAAATAATGTTTCATAAAATAAATGTTGTTCGGAATAAGTATTTTAGCCTTCTTTGCAACTCATTCAACTATTTCTTTTTCCAAATACGTATTATACTTCGTTTCAGCTTGGGTCCAGACGCAGGCGATACTACAAGCGCGAGCTCCGGGCTTTCAGCGTCCCTGCCAAGCACGCGCGCTCGTGCAATGCAAGCACTGTTCACGGCCACACGCTCGCGCTCGTAGCATCGGCTGCGTGTGGACCCAAGCTGAATTGAAGTATAGTAGGGTGCCTTCATGTGCGCTTTGCTCAGTGTGGAGACATCTGGCCATTTTCTCCTACACTTTTATTGTTATTTTTTGTTCAGAAGCGCGTGAAAGAGCGTGTCCCGGCACGCGTTTGTGGCGCTGACTGTGCTATGGCGACATTTTGTTTTCGTCGATTTATTTGTATTTTACCCGTGAGTGCGTGCTGTCGGCATCGGGTACTACTAAGGGTGGCATCATCCTAAGCAGAAGGACATTGAGGCACCCTACATATTAGGGTATCTCTGTTCAACCCTGCACGACCTTACCGCTCATTCACACTGGAAGAGGATCCGCGTTCGCAAAGTGGTTGCGAACGCGGTTGTATAAAGATCCCGTACAATTGCACGCGCACTCGGTGACCTCAAGAGCGCGTGCAATTGTACTGGATCTTTATACAACCGCGTTCGCAAAGCGGTTCGCAACCGCTTTGCGAACGCGGATCCGCTTCCAGTGTGAATGAGCGGTTAGGGTGCTTACTAGCCACGATTGTAGCGTATGCAAGCTTTTGACCACGCGCGCTAACATTGCACACACAAAAAATAGAATCAACAAAAGTCTCGCCTTTAGAGCCTTATCAGGCCTTTCGCTAGGAGTCTGCTAATGACTAGTTACACGCGCAACACGTGCTGGCGTCTACAGTCACATAACTGCTTGAAAGGAAAAGTCTATTTTTTTATCTTATGTTGATTATTTACTTCTAATTACTTATATAGAAGAGATGAGCGCGTGCAGTGCATGCACTTATACTTCGTTTCAGCTTGGGTCCAGACGCAGCCGATGCTACGAGCGCGAGCGTGTGGCCCTGAACAGTGCTTGCATTGCACGAGCGCGCGTGCTTGGCAGGGACGCTGAAAGCCCGGAGCTCGAGCTTGTAGCATCGCCTGCGTCTGGACCCAAGCTGAAACGAAGTATAGTAATGTTTTTGAGAAAATCTTATTTCTTGGCCCGTGTAGATAATTTACGCATCGCGGGAAGATTAAACTTTGAAAATGGGATGCCAGCAGATGGAATAGAGCGCGAAAATTTGAGAGGAGGACGTCAGCTTGATCACAAGATAAAAACGAGAGAAGAAATTTCTCGATGAGCGACGTTCACCTGAGCCTAATATTGTCAAAACAGGAACTTACGTTGAGGACTCCTTTAGCATTTATTTAATTGAAAAAGAAGCTGTCAACAAAAAATGGAACAATAGTCTTTTTTTTTTTTGCTGCCAAGTGTATTTTACATTTTCACTTATATAGATGTCACCTGTTTCCACAATGTTAGTTCTATTTGTTTTGACGATAAGACTTAGGTAAACGTTGGCTGATCCACTGCACAATGGCGGAACAACCGACATTGCGGAACGTGAGAATCTGATACTTTGGGTGATAATCAAAAATGCTGCGAGCGCAAGCTTGTTTGCACCTTTGGCGTGAGCTCCCGCTGCACGAGTACTGTTGCAGCTGACGTGCAATCAAACACAAAGATCTGACGCTTGTATCCATAATTGTGCAGGGATTCCACAGTTTGCAACAGAGGTCAAACTTTCTCAAAGGTTCATTGAGCTTGCCAGAAGCACTCTTCGTAGCTTGAACGTTACATGTGACTCCTGTTTTATGTTTTGCACTCCCGTACACTGAAGGAATATTTCCTCCGGACGTCCACTTCCGCTACTAAATAAGATGGCATCATCAGGTAACGAGAAGCCCAAAGATTACTCGTAGTGGAAGAGGCAAAAAAGACATAAATGGCTGTTGTTTATGATGCCCTAGTTTCATAGAGAGACAATTAGAAATAACAAACACCAATAAGCCTCAAGCAAAGACAATCAATCTCCGCCCCTGCCCGTTCCGACCTGGATGAGCATCGTACCGGCGTGCGGTCGTGTATCACTACTGCGTGGTGCACGTTAAAGACCCCAGGCTGGCGGTTGTACTGCACTGGCTAAATTGCTCATCTACAGCTCAGAGACAGGTCGCTAGTTGAGGCAGACTAACTTCAGGCTGTATAAGCATACACACGAACACAAATGAAGCACGCACAAAAAGGTATCTTTGACATGCTTAATTGCTGTCTCTCGGTGCTTTTGAAGTAAGCAGACGCGATTGTAAGCCTGCCAAATATACATTCGCGTGCGTGATTCATTTCCTCGACGCGTGTCGGTGTAGGTTGTTTCTATTAGTCACTCCCGTTGGACTTGGGCATGAGCATAGCGATCCCGCAACTGCACAGAGCGGCAGTACAACCGGGAGCTTGCACCATTATTTCGAATCATGCTCTATCATCATCATCATCGGAAACTTTAATATTTGAAAAGTGAAAGGACCTTGCGGTCCCTGGTCGGTGCCCTTCGTCCAGGGCTCCGTGCGCTCTTCTAAGGGCCTATAAACAGTTGCGTTTGAGAGTGTTTGGGTGTGTTTGACTGCGTTGCAGCTGCGAAAAACCAGGACATCCCTGCTTCGTATGTGAAGTGCCAAGATACTCTTTGAATTGAAATCCACGCTTCATACGAAGCATTGATGTGCAGTTGACTAGCTTCCGTTTCTTGACGCAGCGCCGTCAAACGCACTAAAACGCAACTGTGGGGCATTTACATAACCCATTATGCATGGTATTAATTCATACTGTTCTTCAGAATCTGGTTTCGCCAGCACTTGCAGGCATCAGTATTTTCCCTGTGTCATCGAGGAACACAACCGCTCTCACTGATGTAACACATAAACCAAAATATTCGTTTGTAGGTAGGTAGGTATTTATTTGTGCTCGTAAGCACAGCCGCCACAGAGATGCACGTAGCCCATACAATAAATGCCGGAGAGGCCCGTATAAGGGGTGATAATAATAATACAGTGAGATATATTGTGAGGCACTGATAATGTACAATGAGGCATCAAGAAGGAGGGGTCTAAGTTGATCGCAGGTGTGTGGCAGCTTCGCGACAAAGTTGCGGAACCTCGGGTCGGTCACTAATGGGCACGTTTGTTATTTTTTTTTTTTGCAACGTTCAAAAAGTGCCGACGAACGGAGCCATCAATTGTAATTCTGTTGTGTCTATGTTTATACAGCGGGAAGTTAGTCAGCTCTGAGGGCATCTGGTGTCTTTGTTGGAGATGAAAGACAGTGCAGTATACCGCTGCTTGTCTGACGACTTTAACGTGCATCGCGCAATAGTGATACATGACAGCACGCCGGTACGATGCTCATCCAGATTGAAACGGGCAGAGGCGGTGGATTGAATCCACGATCAGTGAGCTTGACAGCACGAGCTTTCGCTACACGTGCTACCGATCCACGAGCAACGAGACATCGCGGTCGAATTCGAGCTCGAGAGAAAAACAACACCAGCAACAGCAAGAAAATATCCGGTTTGAGCCATTTAGTACTGGTGTCGCCATCTCGTTTAACAAGTTGGAAATAAAATTAACAGGGTAATTTTATTTACACAAATACGCAAATACAACACTATTTTGTGTCCTCGTCGTGGTCTTAAAATTGAGATTAGAGGCACCCCTAGTACATACGGCCAAGCGTTTTGTCACGTTTGTCTTCTAAATAATTGTATTTTCAAAAATGCCTTAAAACGCGCTAAAAACAGCCAAAACGGTCATATTTCTGGATTTTATTAAAAATCTCCAGCGCTCTAAAGGAAAAATTCAAGGGCCGTACAACCTTCATTACGTCTTCATAAGTAACCTCCAAAAGAATGATTACTCTCGTGCATTCCTGAAACTCAGGTTTGT